>CM031237.1:973966619-974047723 GCA_018340775.1 Taxus wallichiana var. yunnanensis | reverse complement strand
TTGTATCAGAATTTAAAAAAAAAAAAAAAAGGAGAAAATAAGACCTACAATTTTGAGGTTCATTAATGGTTTCCGTTTCCGTGGAAATCTGTCAGTCTAAAATTTGAAAGTTTAAAATCTCCCCGCACTATTAAGTGGGTAGAGCTAAAATTTCGGAGGGGAAAAGTAGGGAAGAAACCCATATGAGAATTTTTTTTTTTTTGCATGCAAATCTAACCTCCGTAATCCCAACTTCTAAAAATAATAGGTCTTCGTATAGGAAACTACTATGTTGGGAAATCCATCAACAAAATAACTGCGAAGGAGAAAATGACATTGAAAATTCACTGCGGTTGAGAACTCTTCAAAATAGGCATTTCAACACTTACTAAAAATAGTAAGTGGTCCCATGTACACCTACTAAAAATATAAAGTTAATCCAAAAGGAGCGAGGAATGCAGGGATAAGGGGAAATCATAGTCACAACAATCAATTGAGGTTCTAAGGAGTTTCTTTTTCATACTTACTAAAAATAGTAAGTTGTTATTTCTAAGGGAAACATGAAGCGTAAAATGGATGAGACGAAGCTAGCACAACCCTTCTCCCGTGAGTATGTGATAAAATACAGTGATGTCTTGTACATTGACCTAAATGATCTTATAACTCACATGAAAACCAAGGACCGAAAGAAGATTGAAGATCATATATTCACAAGTGGTTTGTTTACTTCCATGGGACAACAAGTTTCTATGCAAAGTCCTGAGTTGGTCCTAGCCTTCTCTCACCACTAAGATCCCGAAACACGAACTATCCAAGCCAACAATGGTACAACAATGGTGGTCATCATCCCTAGAACCATTTCACTTTCACTACAGATACCAACATCACCCAAGCATGGTCGTCATCTCAAAGGATAGGGCCTTGTATGACTAGGAAATGATGGATGCATACATGTAAGGGGTTGCACTTGGTTCATGGTTGAAAATGGGGAGGAAACCCTCAAGAATTCCCAAGAACCTTCCAAGGTGTGAATTTTGAGAAGGATACTTAGATGCCATCACTCTCCTCAGTAGGGTTATGGGTGAAGTGAACATAAGAGACTTTCAAGACTGGATGGGCCTTTTCATCTTGATGGTGATAGAAGGAAAGCAGAGGATTGACTGGGGCAAATCATCAGTGATAATATCCATTTGTAACTAATCCAAGTACCCATGACAAAGAAGTTCCACATGAATTCTTACTTGGTTTATCTCCTCGCTAGCTCAATATCATTGAAGGGATTGGCTCTCATGCAAAACATTTCTACCAAGGTGCCTACGTTTGAGAAACTTCCACAATTGGTGATGGAGGAAAGCCACATGCATTTTTCTCATGTGAACGATGCATTCAAAATGTATGTAGTCTGAAGCTTAGAAGGATATTTGGAAGCTAGGATGTCGTCACAAGTGGCATCCTTGATCAAGAAGTATGGCTCCTTTTTCATACAATTCCCGACATTCTCCTATTTGCGAGTTGTTGGCTTCAACCAAGCACCACTAAGGCTACCTAAGTACCTTAGTGACCAAATTGTATTGTTTGAGCTCTGCAGACAGGTCATCCAAGTGAATCACAAGCTTAGGAGTAGGAGGAAGAAGTTGATTTCATTCCCTATATCTCTTGGGGTATTCATGTGCAAGATCTCAAATGATGCATCTCATCTAGAGGTCACTTTCACTCATTTGAATTTGCATTCATACATTGCCAGACCTAATTTTGACATCCGAGAAGATCCTGGCTCTTTCTTCATCCCTAAATTGCAACATGAGCCACAAGTTGAGGACTACTGGGCCAACTGTGCTGATGAATTTGAAGTACGTGAAAAGGACCATATGAGGATGACAATCAATGAGATGAAGAAATTCAAGTTCTCTTGGTATGAATATATTTTTCATGATGATGGGACAAAGATGCATGATCCTGAATATGTGGTAGTCAAGTATGTCCCCTTTACCTCTAATCAAATGGTATGTTCGTGAATTAGGGGATATATTGGAACAGACTAATACGGTGGTGAAGATAATGAGAAATTGGTTTCAGAAGAAGAGAGCCATGACCATCCAATCAAGAGGAATGCCTCTGAGTCAAAAGCAAGCCTCACATCAATCTTCTTCAAAATCTATAGAGGTGGCTTGCAATTCTAAACACTCTGGAGAAAGTTCAAAAAGGAAGGCCATGAAACTAGAAGCTTCTCCTCGCGAGAGGACACCAAAGAAATACAGAGTATAAGAATACTCATTTGCATCACTGCAAGAGGAAGACTTGATCATGGAAATGCAAGAAGAAAATATAGTAGCTGAAGCTCAAGTGGATGAAGAACTCATGGTTAAAGACCCGCCTTCATGCCTCATACCCATACCTCTATTAATCGGGATTTTTCTCCTCCTCCGTAACAAGGATTGATTGGTGCACCTATCATTGAGCCTCGATACCGATGAGATTTTTTCTTGGATGCATGAAACAATTGTCCCTGATACCGCACTATGTAGCAAGTGGAAGCCCTTGATCTATCAACAATTATCTCATTGGCCAAAGAAAAAAAGATCAAAGAAACTTGCACATACTGACCACACGGTTCTACAAATGGGGAAACAGTAATCAATACATCAAAGTCGCTTGGCCCAAAGTAATCAAGGTAGTGGATGAGATGGCATCGATGACTATGAAATGAGCATAATTTAACTAGGATTGAAAACTCATAAAGGGGATTTTCAAATGTATCAATAATCTTCTTCTTGCATGGTGGCAAGAAATAAGGAGTATAAGAATAATATTGATGAACTAAAAGATCAGGTGCAAACTATTTCATTCTATGTGCAACATCTAATTGATCCTAATGCCATGACAATTCCCACTGAGGAAGTTGCACCCATCAGTAGCTTCAATCCAGAATCCATCAAGAAGACACATGAGTTCACAATACAGGGCGAGTGAATAATGAATGGATCAAATCAATTTCTGAAAAAGGGAAGTCAATGCTCCAAGAAGCGGTCAAACTCTTTGCTTACATGTGTGCCAACAAAAAGGACATGGGCACTCAAGGAGGACTTGGAGAAAGTAAGAGACTATTGGGAACCTTTAGACCCAGAGTAGTAGATGAAATTAGTAGTATTCATTGCCAAGAGTTGATCAAAAAGAATATTTTTAAAACTCCCTCAGAATAATTTTCGTGTGTATGGGTGAGGGCCTTGGCAATCAGGTTTGAGGAAATCAATTGGGCCATCATAGAGCTGGAGGAGAAAGATGAACAAGCATACAAATTGCAGGATAGTATAAATTAGAAAACTCAGAAGCTTGGAGTACCTACAATGGGTGAAGATATAACTACCGATGAGTTGATTGGTCCATTTGAAGAGTATGTAAAGAAAGAGGTGGGAAAAGTAGGAAGAGTATCTCGTAGATTCGGGCCTCTATTGCACTTATTGTAGAGAAACATGCATCATGGTTCGGGAAGTGCAAAGACATCAATAGTGTGGTTGATGGATGGATAAATACCTTGAGATGCGTTTTCATTCCTCATGCCAACAAGGGGAAACATGTAGCTTCTCATTTCAGAAAAGATCTTGGGTGAAAAGATGCCTTCTCAGGAGCATGAAGTGGAAACCAGTTAGAGAGCGAGATAAAATCCATTGCATCATCTCATTCTTCCGCATGATTCTTCTTATTTCTTCTTCATCCTCTTCTTTCTCTCTCTTCTCTTCACACCCAACACTCTCTTTCATCAATGTTATATTTTTGTGTTAAGGTTTGCACTTTTTAATATTACTTGAAGTGACTTTAGAAACATATTGTAAAATTTAAGTTGCCTTGATTTTATAAAATGGAATTAACTATTTAAGCGCAAGATGAACAATCTAAAGTCAAATTAAAGTATTTGAAAAGTCACCGAAGATGGAGAGTTGCATTCTCTTCTATAAAGTGTAACTAGATCCTCATTTGATCTTCTTCCTAGACAACTTCTAAAATTTCTTAGATATTGGAGCTATTTTTTTTTGAATTCATGAGAGAGATATCCTTGTGAAGAGAGTAAAGAGATAGTAAATTTCTTCCATTTTCTCAACTCAAAATGTCTTCCATTTCTATGTTATGTACAATTTTTGCTTGAGCTTCAATAAAGGAAGAAGGAATTTTATCCTTTTTTGACTGAGGAGTTTAGTGGTACTTTGTGTTCATTAAACTCTATTTGGTCTTGTTGTTATTACGTAGATTTGTTTTCTTCTAAATTAAAGTGCATGCAATGAAATTTCTAGCTGATGTATGCAATTCTTTGATTTTCTACTTACAGACTCTAGTTTCTCTTTTCTTATTTTCTCACTCCCTTCTCGCTCTCCTAGAAAATTCTTTCCTTGCAAATATTTTCAAGATTTTACCGTAGGGTCAGGTGGATTTACCTGTTAGATCCCACCAAAAGACCACTAAGATAAAACTCACTTTTCACTCATGCATGCTTATACGACATACACACCGATTAAGTAGAGTGACTTAGACTCTTAGAGCATTGGCAAGATAACCACCAATTTTTCCCTGAAAAGTTTCTCGTGAATAGAATCAGTACCACTGAAAGTGCTTGGTAAAAACCAAGGCACACAAAAATAAGAAGGCTAGCCAAACAAAAGTGTGAAATACATACATATAGAAAATAATGTGTAAGCTACACAAAGAGTGTAACAAATACTAAGCAATGTCGTAAACATGCTTGAGAAGACAAGGAGGTTTGTGAACATGGGAAATCACTCACGATGTCGCAAGAAATGCAAGGCCATCATGGTCGCATGAAACATAAACAAGTGTGCACACCAAACATAGGGCAAAGCCCACATAAAAGAAGAAAACCAAGACAAATAATGTAACAGAGACATGTATGGAAGAAAATATCCTGTTTAATAAATGTTGCACATGAAGAATGTGTTATCATGTTAGAAATATAACTAGTATGTCAAGAGTGTGTAGATCCAAGTAATGTAAAGTGCTAAGTACAAAAATGAAACAATATCACCAAGAAGAGATGAATGTGTGGATGCCCCTGACGACCGAGTTTAGGAAGGGTAGAAGGAGAGCATCCATGTTGCTGTAAGAGACATGTATCTACGATCACAACTATAAAGGACATGAACACACATGTGTGGATGGTATAGATAAATGACATACAAGTAATCTAACTAGCATGTGTAGTAAAGGTACCATGAACAAGCACAAGTAAGCAAGAGTAAGAGAAACCATAATATGCAATATGTTATTGATGGATGGAATGGAATACAAAATGGAGTTATAGGGGCCACGTAACCCCCGAGTGAATGAAAGTGTATGTAGTGAGGTTCATTTTTTCCCCTGTGGCAGCTAAGAGTGAACCATAAACAAGAGTGCATCATCGGGAAATGGTTGAAGTTTGTGTTGTGTCTAACGTGTTATGGTGAATGTGTAAGTGTAGTGATGAGATGTGACCTAGAAATGATGTGTGCATGAACCTTATAGCCAAAGCGTATATCATGAATAGATGAACGTATAAGTGATGATTTAGCCTAAGTGTATATCACTATAAGATGAATGGGTGAGTGATGATTTAGCCCTAAGCGTATATCATTACAAGATGAGAAGAAGGATTGGTGATGTAACCTAAGGTGTATACCACTACAAAATGATATAATAGGTGATGATTTATCCTAAAGCCTATGTCACAAAGCTGGAAATGTCACACGATGATAGGTCGAATAGTAAATGTTTGATGAGTGTAAGGTCCATTTGATTTGTAAACCCTCGATAGTCGAGTATGAACCGAGTAACTAAAGTGTGTCATAGGGTGGCTAGTGCAGCGTGTAGAAGACAATGTCATATAGGTGATGATAATGGATGACCATATGATGAGGAGAATGTGTAAATACACAATGTGTAGAATGCAAATGCAAGATGTGTAAAACATGTAAAATGTAAGGTGAATAGAACGTGTGAATACGCTATATGTAGAATGTGAATTCAAAAGGTGTAGAATGTGTAAAATGGCATGTATGTAGATGGACTAGTAATGTAGTATGTAGGATAATGTAATGCTAGAATCATATGTGATGAAGACTAGGATGATATATGATGTGTAAATGTGTAAATGCCAAAATGTTGTAGAATAAATGTAGAATGTATGGTGTATGATGCATGATGTGTGATGAAACGTAATGTGTAATGCCTATAGTGAAATGTGTGGGGTTCATGTGTAGTAAGCCCTCAACATTCAAGTGTGAACCGAAGCACAAGAGTGTGTCATTGGGTAATGAAGATACTAAGATGCAAATGATTATACATATGTGAAAAGTGTGGTGTATGATTATGTAAAGATACTAAAATGGGGGTTGTAGATACTATGCCCCCAAGTATGTGTGAGAAGATCATATAAATTCATCAAGAGGATGGTCACTTACCAAAGACCAAGTTTGTGTTTAGTGGTGGAAGCATGGTTAGAAAAAGTAACATTAGGACCATTTGATTGTGGTGGAATTTTCAATGTGTCATGACCACTAGTAGGAGGATTAGATGCTTTGATGAAAGTGATTGGTTAGAGATTATACTTGATAGGAGGCCAAGTTACACTGAGTTTTAAAGGAGGTTTCTTAGGTTGACTTGGTAATACAATAGACGACTTAGTAGGAGGAGGTGGTGAACTAATTTTGATAGGTGGTTGATTATGTTGACTTGGTGATGTCGTAGGTGGTTTCTTAGGTGACTCTTGACTAACCG
Organism: Taxus wallichiana var. yunnanensis; assembly: GCA_018340775.1. NCBI lineage: Eukaryota > Viridiplantae > Streptophyta > Pinopsida > Cupressales > Taxaceae > Taxus > Taxus wallichiana. The sequence goes on along the minus strand of CM031237.1, from coordinate 974,040,985 downwards.
AAGAAGGAGAAGATTTAGGAGCCCATGTGGATGTAGCATTGGTAGATGGGGCTGAAAATGAAATAAAGCCTTGACACTCAAGATGTTTGATTATTCATGGAAAAGTGTGGCAATTGTTGTCATTATGTCCATTGATTTGATGATAATTGTAATATGGAAGACCTTGATATTTTTCTAACCGATAAGGAGAATAATAATGCGTAGGTAGTAAAGTGATCAACTGATGAATAAAGAGCTGAATAAGAATTCCATGTTGTGTAATATTATTCTTAAATATGAGAGGCTCAAGAAATGACATGTCTTGAGGTTCAACTAGATGACATGTAGTGGACATAGATTACATATAAGATGTAGAAGGAGCACAAACATGTGATTGAGAAGAATCCTTAAGATGTTGAATTTTAGATTTGAGAGATATAATTATGGATTCCATGGCCTTAAATTTATCTTGAAATAAATAATGTAGAGCATGGATTGAGTCCAAGAGGGATTGATTATATAGAGGATCACTAGGATAGTCAGATAAATGATTGAATATAGGAATTATTTTAGGCGATGACATATTGTCACCCAATACATGTTGTCTAGTTGTTGTTGCAAAAAATCTTGACAAAATGGGATATCTCTTAAGTAAATCAGATAAAGAGACTTGAGAAAATTTGGGATCCATGATAGATGAAAAATGAGGATCCTAAGTGTGAAAGTGTCGGGTTCACCAAAATGATTACCTAAAATTAACTAATATGTAGTATGTGGGGATGGTTAATCAAAGTTATGAACACATGTAAATAAAGTAAATAAATATAGTAAAGAAGTATGTAAATGAGCTCAACAACTATGAAAAAGGAAATACTAACCCTAATGTATAAGAAGGAAGATGAAAGAACTCAACTCAATAGAAGATGCTCATAGACAATGTCGCAATGGTGACCGTAAAATCTAAAAGCATGAACAACTTTGTAGAAGTCCTGAAAAGGATGGATCTGGACTGATTCCTTAAACTCGAGCACCTGGGAAGGGACTAGGGTGCCTACGAGTGCTCTGGTCTACAAACTGGGTGCCCTGGTTTGTGTAAAATTTGTAAAACTGATCTTCACTAGTTCGGTAGATGGTCTCAGAAACCCTTGCTTCCGGTCACATACGATTCAATTTCCTTCACTAAGAGTCATCAATAATCGAAGATAGTGTAAAGACTGCACAAGACTATTAGAGGTATCAAAACCTAAAAAAATAAAGATGCAAATTAATGGGTCGATGACCTCAACCGCCACGTATGGGCTTACTAACTAAGTGATACACTACATTTCAGACCCAAATGTATTTCTAGTGAGTGTGTGCATAATGTGCCCTAGGTGCTCTTGTGCCAATCACACTTTTTGAAGTAGAAAACAATAGCTAAATCTAGAAAAATTAATAGTATGTGTGCATGGAATAGAATAGAATCCCTCCCCTATGAAGTGTGATGTAGATGTCCTAGCCTTGTGCCTTGTGATGGAGCTATGTGGATGCAAGTGATCTCCAATACAATAGATGGATGCAACTCTAGATGAGTGATATTAGTGAATGATTCTAGCTCCCGATTATGGTGTCACAACTTTATATTTATAGGTTTCTCTTGATCTAATTTTGTAATTAATCTAGAAAATTCCAATAGCAAGAAAGATAAATATCTCAAATGGATAGAAAGATCCCAAAAACTGGTGAGAAAGTGAAAAAATGACCGGGGTGCCCTTAGTGGACCAAGGCACCGAAGAGCACCCTAATACTAATTTGGGCACCCCATTTGAGGCTAAAATAAGGTGGGATGATTGAATCTCACTAGGAATATGGGTGCAAGAGGTTGGTAATGTTGAAATATAATAAAACAAGATGGCCTAAGGATGGGGGTTAATTAGTACTTTCTTCACTCAAAACCTTCTAAATAGTAGTATGAGACCGAGAATAAATAATTTCTAAAGTGCATAATTTTTGTATACAACTTTATAGATTACTTCCTTAATGACTGAAGATGTGCTTTTATGAGATTTATTTTCATTGGGTGCATTTTGTGTAAATTTTAGAAGTGATTGTATCAATGCAATGTCATATGATTTCCGGGTTAGAAAATGAGGTAGTGTTAGATTCCTTATGAAGGATTCCAAAGATAAATAATTCAATAAAGGGTGACTTAGATAGAGTAAAGGACCCATCAAAGAATGTGTAACTAAAATGAAATATGGTGGATATGTTGGTGCAAAACCATACAGATAGGTTAGGATAAGATATAAATTCCTTACCAATTTGTACGACCTTGACCATGGGTGAAAAACTTGCTAAATGAAGTTTGCATCTTGTTAGCATGACTTAGTGTATGGATTTTTTGTAGTGTGGTTTCATAATGTGTCAGAATATCTGTTTGAAAGGATAAAAAAGCTAGAAAAGAGACCTCAAAATGTGTTAAAAAAGAATGGAAAGGTTGTGTCTATCTTAGCAAGAGTGCATTGTTAAAACCATGAATATCAAATAATGAGTTAACAAATTTGAGAGTCTTGTTGGGTTTATAAAATGTACTTTTAATACAAACCAAAGTCAGGGGACAGAAATTCCCTCCTCTTTAATGGGAGAGGTTCCCTTATTGAAAACAAGTAGAAAAACCTATGTACAGATGTAAAATTTGCATCAAGATGTGGATTTATGATATCATGAAGTGTATTTTATACCAGGAAGGTTATCAACACAGAAGAATAGAGGAATTAAGGAGATGGGAGAGAAGGAAGAAAATAATACTTTCAGGGAAAATAGCTAGTAGAGAAAACCCTTATGTGTATTGAGCAAATGAGATACAAAATGGAATCATTCGCGTTTATAACAGAATTTATTTCACAGACACAAAGTTTCCAAATCAAAATAACAAGAACACAAAGTTTCTTAGCATGAAAAGATGAATGATTCACGAATTCGAACAAGGAAAGAAAGAGAGGCAGAGGAAGAAGGGGAAAAATTTTGTATTGATTTCTTCAATTCAAATTACACTTGCAGAGTTTCATAATTCCAACCCATATAATGGCATGAAAGAGCCATTAAATAAACATCAAGAAACAGTTACAACAGTTACAATTCCTTTTAATCATCTGTAACCTTTGGATACTTGATTCTGAAGAAAGCGTTCATCGTGGCAAAGGAAGAATCTCTCGCAAAATAGCCATTTAAAACTGTTTGAATATGAGCCATTGATCCTGTTTGAGAAATTCAAATACGATCCATCCATGTGGAATAAATTTGCTGGAGCAAGTTTGGGGGAAGCGTTTTTGCATTTTGGAACTTTATAGAGATTTGTCATTTTTTGATATTTTGCCCCGCCCGTCCGCCAGGTTAGACATGTGGCATCATGTGAGTGGCAACGGAGTCGTGGCTCACCTTTTACAAATTTAAATTTCTTATAACAAAAGGCTCAAAAACCTAAAGTTCTCTGCCGTCCCACTTCACATGTTGAATTTTCAACGCATAGCTTGACACATGGCATCACGTGAGTGGTGGCGGAGTTACAATTCACTTTAAAACTTTAAATCCCTTTTTGGAAGAAAGGTACAAAACTTCAAAATACTCACGATGACCCGCTTCCTCACTATTGACTTTTCAACACCTAGCTCGACACATGGCCTCACCTGAATGGCTGCGGAGTTGCGGTTCACTTTGAAACTTTAATTCCATTTTTCTAATAAAGAGCACAAATTCTCAAATTTCTCCATCGGCCCGCCCCCCCACTGTTGAATTTTCAATGCGGGCTTACTTTATGACTTTCCATGGACTAGCGGGGCTGCACTTTGAATTTTCACTTTAACCCCTTATTAGCGAAAAGGCACAAAACTAAAAACGCTTTAATGCCCCGACTTCCCACTTCGAGCTTAAAAATGGACACGTGTCCCTTTTTACAAAGTTCCTCAAAGCACAAAAAGAGTTCGCCATCCCGCCTTCCACCAAAAAGTAGCCAATTAGGGACTTGCGAGGTCGCGGGGCTAACTTGACACTTTTGCCAAAAGTTAGCAAAAAGTTCTAAGTTCCAAAAAAGACCAACTGCTTCATTTTCCCGACCAACCAATCAGAATCCTTCGGTCGAGGGCCAAATTGATACTTTTTGCCAAAAGAGAACAAAAATTGTTAAGTTCACAAAATAATCCGTCCTGCCGCATCCAATTAGAAATGGCCACGTACTCATGGATGCTGGGGCACAAAATTTGACGGGGAAGAAATGCCCGTCATTTGCGACTGTGGGAAAAAATGGAAATTGAAGGAAAAAACTAAAATTTACACTTGAGTTTTGATTTACTTCTCCATGGATAGAGAAAAGACAAACAAAACCAGACCAAAACTCGATCCACGGCCATAGGGAATATTAACGATCAAAACCAACAGAATATCAAAGGAAAAATGAAGAATATATCACACCACGGGGTTTGAAAGATTTTAAATTACTTAGGTCGAAATGGAAGACGAGCATCGACTCAAAATTTTCAAATTTTCCTTGGAAAATGAAGGAAATTTTGAGGGTGAAAAACTAGCTCCTTCAGGGATGAATTTTCTTGGAACAAAGAAGTAAAGAAAGACAAGAACCACAAAAAAACTCGGGAAAGTAGATTAGTGTCTTGTCCATTGGGAATGGAGTCAAGGGTGAAACCAATACTGAGAAGAAAACACACATGAAGGGAAACAAACCAAAAGGAAAAAACAAAAACAAAATGCCACACATAGCAAGGAATGGAAAAGGAAACAAGCCAAAACAGGGAAAGCCAAAAACAAAGAAAGAAAAGGATATTTACAGGGGAAAGAAGAAGGAATGCATAAAACTCACACAACTCCAAAGATAGGATGAGAAAATTAAGTACCTTTGTGGAACAATAGAGTGAAAGCATGAGGCACTTGTGAATTGAAGATGAGCAACTGAGTGCACTAGAATATCATAGGATCACTACATGGTTTTATAAAAAAAATGAGCAAAAAAAACCATCCTGATAGTGATACTCCATACTAAAAATATTCGATTCTTGTGAAGAACTGAATGTCTTCCTGAGGCTCCTCTTCTGTGGATGAATGGTGTCATGTTGACCTCTTCCCATCACCAAACTCTGGTGACTTGATCCATGAGAAAATTCAATCCCACTAGTGTCAAATCCCTTATTTGATGGAGTGATGCTAGCATATGAATGATCATTACGATTGTTGCCATGGCACATCTCATGAGAAACATACACTTCTATTGACTTTCCTTGCAACCATCTTCAAGAGGAGTTGAGAGAAAGGTCTTGGATGATTTACCATCATGTGTGATCTTTACCATGTCTCCGAGAAACATACCTCGCTTTGCTTTTGCACAATCAACACCCGATTACGGAGGATCATGACTCTTAGGTACAAGCTACATTGCTGATTTGTCTTCATGATTAGCAGGGACTTGAAATGCTATCAGACTAAGTAAAGATTGATCAACAACATCATCCTCTTCCTCTTTTTTTCATTCCAAAGGGTGAGCTGAGAAAGGATTGTCACAGTTGTGAAGAAAAGGTTCCAGGAATGGATCTCCATTTTCTATTTGTTCCAAAGGACTACAAAAAGGATCATGTATGATCATCTTATCCATAAATACAATAGGGGGGCTAGTGATCTCATTAATTTCTCTTTCTTCAGGTAAAGGCACTTGTTCCTCCTTGAGAGAACTTAAATCCACAAGGGGATGTCCCATAGTGATCTTCATCTCGGTACATCAAGATTCTTCAAGCACATGAGAGAGAGGAATCTTGTCCATTTTTCTATGATGAACATCTACTTCCACCAGCATAGGATCAATTTTTTCAAAACAAAAATATTCAACTTTGGCAACATGACATATCTTCTATAGACTCTATTCCGGGTTGAAAGAAAACCTCAAGTTGTTTGTCTTTATTTGAAGGAATATTCAATTGACATGCATCGGTGGAGCAATAAGAAGAAATTCATGGTTGGAGTTGAGATGATGATTAGGAATGAATAGCGATAATGTGGAGAAACATCATGAGCAACTTCACGAAACTTGAGTGTTCTCCTCTTTGTTACAAGGTGTCTCAAATTAATTGACTGAGTGTTCTTCAGCTTGTTTTACCTTCTCATGTGCACGGAACTTCCTGTATTGTCTTTTCACTGCTCTCATTAAGTGTAGGGATTTTATATCATCTACGAGATGCTATTTTCATCCTCCCGCCTCGATAGTACTTTCTTGATATTTAGGCCACAAATATTTGATTATTGGGTCATCACATGCAGCAATTTGTTCCAATCTCTCTTTCCTTTCTTGCATTGTTAGTTTCTTTTTTGGAGATGACACAAGTGCACTAGTGGCCTTCTCCTTCTTAGCATATGGAATACCAACACAACCTGGAAATACCTTTCTTGCTTTCTTGTCTTCAACAGTTGCAAGCAATGTTTGTGAAAACAATCTTGGATTTATACCTCCATAGAACTTCTACAGAAACTGAGCCTATTCACTGACTGGAGCTTGAAAAATTTTAATAGGGAGATCTCCATCATCATCCTCATCACTATCACTATCACTAACACAATAACTTGTTGGTGTTGTGGGCCAAAAAGTGTTTTTCATTTTCCTTCGTTCCAAGGAAGGTTCCTAGATCAAGAGCACAAACATGAAAGAATTTTGTTTCCTAGTGGTCTTTTCCCACTTGCATATCACAGAGTCGTTAGATCAAAAATGATCAAGGAAATGTTCTTAGAAAAGGAATCCATTGAAACGAATCCCCAACGGAGTTTCCAAAAATTGTTGGGTTTATAAAATGTAATTTTAATACAAACCACAGTCAGGGGACAAAAAGTCCCTCCTCTTTAATGGGAGAGGTTCCCTTATTGAAAACAAGCGAGAAAAACCTATGTACAAATGTACAATTTTCATCAAGATGTGGATTTCTGATATCATGAAGTGCGCTTTATACCAGGGAAGTTTATCAAATTGACCTGAAGCATAGAGAAAATAAGGAGATGGGAGAGAAGGAAGAAAAAAATACTTTTAGGAAAATAGCTAGCAGAGAAAACCCTTATGCATATTGAGCAAATGAGATACAAAATGGAATCATTCACGTTTATAACAGAATTGATTTCACAGACACAAAGTTCCCGAAATCAAAATAACAAGAACACAAAGTTTCTTAGCATGCAAAGATGAATGATTCATGAATTCGAAAAAGGAAAGAAAAAGAGGCAAAGGAAGAAGGGGAAGCTTCGTATTGATTTATTCAATTTGAATTACACTTACGAGTTTCGAATTCCAACCGTACAATGGCATGAAAGAGCCATTAAATAAACATCATGAAATAGTTACTGATAATTACAATTCCTTTTAATCATCCGACCTTTCGAATTCTTGATTTGTGAAGAAACACTCATGGCGGTAGAGGAAGAATATCTCCGTAATCGACCGTTTAAAACCATTTTTATATGAGCCATTGATCTTGCTAAAAAATTCAAATACGAGCCGTCCACATGGAAAAAATTTGTTGGAGCAGGTCTAGGGGAAGCGTTTTTGCATTTTGGAGCTTTATAGAGATTTGTCATTTTATAATATTTTTCCCCACCCGTCCACTTGGAGTTGGACACATGGCACCATGTGAGTGGCAACGGAGTCGTGGCTCACATTTTACAAATTTTAATTTCTTATAACAAAAGGCTCAAAAACCTAAAGTTCTCTGTAGGGCCACTTCTTGGCTATTGAATTTTCAATGCATAGCTCGACATGTGGCATCACGTGAGTGGTGGCGGAATTGCGATTCACTTTAAAACTTTAATCCCTTTTTGGTAGAAAGGCACAAAACTTCAAATAGCTCTGATGACCCACTTCCCCGATGTTGACTTTTCAAAGCCTAGATCGACACGTGACCTCACTGAATGACTGTGGAGATGCGGTTCACTTTGAAACTTTAATTCCATTTTCTCAATAAAGAGCACAAATTCTCAAAGTTCTCCGAGCCCGCCTCCCCATTCTTGACTTTTCAACGCAGCTTACTTTATGACTTTCCATTGACCGTGGGGCTGCGCTTTGACTTTTCACTTTAACCCCTTTTGGCGTAAATGCACAAAACTTCAAACTTCTCCGACGCCCGACTTCCCTTTAAGCTTAAAAATGGACACGTGTCCCTTTTCACCAAAGTGCCTCAAAGCACAAAAAGTGTCTCGCCATCCCGCCTTGTCAAAACAAGAGCCAATCAGGGACTTGCGGGGTCGTGGGGCTAACTTGACACTTTTGCCAAAAGTTAGCAAAAAGTGCTAAGTTCCAAAAAGGACCCGCCGCTTCATTTTTCTAACCAACCAATCAGAATCCTTCAGGCCAAGGGGCCAAATTGATACTTTTGCCAAAAGAGAACAAAAAGTGTTAAGTTCACAAAAGAATCCGTCCTGCCACATCCAATTAGAAATGGCCACGTACTCATGGATGTTGGGGCACAAAATTTGACAGGAAGAAATTTACTGTCATTCGCGATTGTTTCGATTTGCTTCTCCATAGACAGAGAAAAGACAAACAAAACCAGGCCAAAACATGATCCATGGCCACAAGGGGAAGATTAATGATCAAAACCAAAAGAATCTCATGGGAAAAAGGAAGAATATATCAAACCACGAGGTTTGAAAGATTTTAAATCACTTAAGGAAAAATGACAGACGAGCATTGAGTCAAACTTTTCGAATTTGCCTTGGAAAATTAAGGGGATTTTAAGGCGACAACAAGTCTACAAGCACATGTTTTTATCATTGATCTAGAAAATTGCTAATATACTTAATTGATAATTGAATATATATATATATATATATCTTGTAGCTAGCCCTTATATAAAGTGATTTAAGTCAAATGAATTAAACACCTTTCTCACTAACATGAATTCATTTTTGGGGAAATAAGATGGTTTCCGTTTGTAGAGACGGAGTGGAAAAGAGGAATGAATGACGCCACTTGAGGTTGGAAGATCCTATTTATCAAATGTGTTTGTAAGGATTCTTAGTCACCTAACCAATGAGATGTTTATCAATTTTTAAGGAGGACTTATCATTGGTTGGTTGAATTGTTAGCCTTGTAACCATATATGATGTTTAGGCTAAGTTCTGAGATTATGTAGATGTAATTTACTTACTAATAGTTTTCTATATTTTTATGCCTAAACGTCATGTGGGTTTCTACATAGTGTTTTAGTGCTCTAGGCATGTGCATAATGCTTCTTCTTTGTTATAGTGGTCAACCTATATCCATGAACCTATGGTTTTCTATTATTACTAGGTTCTTTATCATGTAGAGCCAGTCGATTTTCTACCAAAATTGGGCAATTTTCAATAATACTGATGAGTATTGACAACTAATAAAATTATTCATAACATTTATATAAAGTATGTGTTAGGAAAAACTTATCTCCAATATGGATATCGATAGTTTCATTTAAATATTTGGAGAGGTCGATCTCCCCACACATGTGTTTTTTTGATGGGCCCATGGCATAGAAATGATGTTGTTCAAAGCATATGAACCTCGCAAATGGTATGATGGATTGATCAATAAGTCTGCAAATAAGGGTGAGAGCGAGACTCAATTCATATTGCAATTTTTAGTTTAACGTCTCCTAATACTTAGATATCTTGGTTCCAACGAGAAAGACAAATAGGATAATATATAAAAACCACGTCCATGGTTAAAAATAATATTATTATATTCAACATTAGAAAAGAGAAAAAAAGAATTTAGTCATATTCTACGCACACTCAAGTTGAACAACATAAATTTGTCAATGGTTATGGACCCATCTTTCAAGAATTCATTTGGAGGGGACTCAACAAGGAAAATACCCTAATAAAGAAAGATATTTAAATTAGTTGAAATATTTGTCAAATTTAAGTAAATCAAGCACATAGGGAAAAGACTTCTCTTGGCTAAGATCGCTACCTCATGAAAAATCTTCAAGATATTTTTTCGTTTATTTTTATACATGGTCATCCAGAGCTCCACCGATGCTATTTGTACCATTTGATGCATGTGTTATGCAAGTTCCCATTAATTAAGCAATTTTTTTTTAAATTCGTCACCCTAAAGATAAAGTAAAGATTGATTTAGTAAAATAAATACATGCAATGAACACTATTTTATGCTTGGATTAGATGATCAATCGTAAAAAAATATAAAATACTATAACACAAAGCTCATAACAAGCACTTCCATTTTAATAAATTAAGTTCACTTAGAAAGATTAAATAACAATAACTGATTTCAAAACATTTTCCCATTTTAAAAAATTGCAATAAATATTGTTGACAAAATTAATTTTATTTAATTAATTCCTAATAAATGCCTCCTCGTGAGTTGGATCAATGTATATAGTAACCAGTTTCTAAATAAACAAAAAAATATTAATATCACCCTATTTGATATTTGAAAAGTTATAATTATAATATTTCAAATTATTAATATTATCTCATTAAATATTTAAAATTACAATATAAATACTTTAATATTTTCAATGTAGCACATTTAATATTATGTATTGTTTCCACTTGCGACGATGATAACGTGTATTAAAAGCAAATCTACATCTACAATCATTTCTCCCTAAAATTTGGATCTAAAAATCTCTTAGTCCTGTACACTGTCGCATTGGGACGATTTGCGGAAGGATGGGTGGGAGCGGCAATCACAGGAGAAATGAAAAGATGAAGCAGTGGATGCAATATTCCCTTATCCTCGCGCTCTCCGTTTACGTGGCCCTAGACCTTTCAATCCACCACGGAATCGGAAGCGGGATGCATTGCATTGGAAGGGAAGTCAAATTGGGCAATGAGAGGACTGACCTGTGTGCCACCAGAGACGGGCACTACTCAGGGCAGGCGGAGGAGGAGGGTCAGGCATGGAAGCAAATGAAGTGGATCGGGGAGGCGGCGTCGTGCAGGGTTAAGGGCCATTTTATAGAAAGCTGGATCATGTCAACGATTTCAGGCGGGGTTACGCACTCAAATTCACCGATAACGTGGAGGACAAAACCCATCTATTGCCGTGGCTGTTGGCGTCCAAAACAGGGGAGCTTGGGCTGAGGAGGCGACGCGTATACCTCGACTTGGGAGCCAACAGCTTCTCCTCCAGCGTCGACTGGTTCCTCCGAATGTACCCCTGCGACTTCACAGAAGTACACGCCTTCGAGATTAACCCTTCGCTTTGGCGTCCCCTACCCAGGTGTTCCACGAGGAAGCCAATCTTCTGCCCGCTCATGTCCCGAGATCGAATCCCATCCGCGTCAATTCGACTCCCTCCATTCCTGAGTGGATGATGGAGCGCGTGAAGATACATTATGAGCTGGTGTCCGATCACGACGATCCATCCACGAAGGCCATAAATATAAGTCGGTTCATTAAGGAAGAGCTGAGGCTGACTCCTGCAGACACTGTGGTGGTGAAGATGGACATTGAAGGCTCAGAATGGCCCATTCTGAGGAAGTGGATGGAGGACCCTGAAATGCCTCTCATTGTGGACGAATTGTTTGTAGAAGTGCATTACGCAAACCCTAGCATGAGTATGTATGGGTGGAATATATTCGCTCCCCATACCAGGGATGACGCTCGGAGGATCATGGCTGATCTCAGGTGGCATGGCTTCTATGCCCATTTCTGGCCCTGATCTCACTTCTTTCACAAACAAGCATCTTTATTCTATGCCTCACTTTTTTAATTCTCCTTGTGTGTCACTAGCTCCTATAGAGCCACGATAACCGCATCTTCTTAAATCCGCGTCAAAATATATATTTTTAAAAACTATTAGTCCAGTTTATTTATTTACAAAAAGGATGAAGAATATTTCTTTGTTCATTCAGACTATGAGTGGATCTTTGATTTCAAAATAACGATGTCAAATTTGTTGAGGAGAAGTCTTTTTGGGTACTTGTAGAACAGTTTTAAACTAATATTTTTAATTAAAATGCAATATAACACTTGTTGTTCTATATCAATTAGATAAAAACATTTGAACACGTTTGTATATTTTTTAGGTAAATTAAAAATGCAATATAATACTTGTTGGTCTATATCAATTATATTAAAAATATTGAACACGTTTATAAATTTTTAGGCTATAAACATTTACACCAGCTATTTATAAAACTTTTGTGAAGTAATCTCAGTTCTTCCATCTGCTTCCATTATTACACTCCGAAAATTCATAATCATGCCACTCGTTACATTATTGTGGCTTAGCATCACCTCACCTTTGCACACACCACAACTACCTCATACACCGCATTCCATTTTCCTCTCTTCTACCTCCACATTCCACCACCAACTAACTTTGATGGGACAAAATTCAAGCTATGCATATCTGATATACCAAATGAAAATTTATTGAAATCTTAGGAAAAAGGAGTGTATCTTCGATGCGCCCATCCTACAATTAGAATATGCCAATACCAAAGACATCTACTCAAGAACAATTTTCAACAATAATATGTAAAGTACCATAGTTTGAGAGATGTGTGAAGCTCACCTAGATATGTCAAACGGTGAGAAGTACTTGAATCAAATATCAAAATGTGTTAAGATCCAATGCCCGTGTTGATAGTGATTTCCCTTTTCATGTTGAGGGACAAGAAGAAGTGTCATGAATCTAATTATGTTGTTTCACTACCACTTCCGAGTATGTTTTTCTTTGAACACCTAGACTCAAGTTGATTTCTCTTACAAAAAAATCCAAAAGGCTCAATGGTTCTCTGAGGCGAAACTAATTTGTCTTAGTGAACTTAGAAGACTCTAAGGTGGATTCTATTGTATTATTAAAAAGATTAGTCACGGAGTTTTTCCCTTAGAAGAACTAGAAAGTAATGTGTGACCATAACTCGAGAAGGACATCTAGAGAGATCAAATGGTTTTCTCACTAGTAAGTTGCTCGTAAACGATCTCAAATGTGGAAATGTTAAACTAAACACCTAATATATGCATAGTGGAATAATAAGTGGATGCAAAGACATGAAATGGACCCTTCGATTTTAGAAAAGGAAATAACCTCTTTATCATACTTTGTATATTTTTCACGGGATTTCAATTGTGAGTGAAAAAACTTGAACTATGTAAAAACTTCAAACTATGGGAAAGGCATTAGGAATAAGAGGAGACAATTATGGATCTATTTGAAGTTTCTTGAAATTAAAGAACATTACCAAGTATATTATCATAGTTTTCCATACTTACTTTGGAGTTTTGAAGAATTTTATGTGAAATATAAAATTATTATCTACACCTAAAGCATCAACTCGTTTGTAGGAATATGAATTTCTCTTTTATCTAAAATGAAATCTAGAAGTAAATCTTGAAATCCTCTCTACAATCCCTCTAGTTACAATATTTGTTTCATTTTAGGTTTTCAAGTATGGTTTGTAGCTATTTATGTTCAAAGATTCAATGGTTTTAGACTCAACCATGTCTTAGGAAGAACATGAAGGAAAGTAACAAGGCATATGACATAAAAACTTAAATTATCTTGTGTAACCCCCTATAAACTAGTACTAAACAAAAGTGAACCCCTAAACCAAAATAAAGAACACTTTGTGAAAGTAATACATGTACAATAAGAGTGTGTGAAAATATTCTTTACTACATGGCATGATGTTACAACAACAAAATTACCCTTATGGAAAAAGAGGTCTATATGCTCCCTTAAACTAAAAATTGCACCCCAATGGTGCAGGGAAACACAGAATAGGTAATAGTCGATGCGAAGTTAATTGGACATGATTTTGAGGAGAGAAAAATAAAAGGATGAGATGTAAGAAATGAAGAAGGTGTTGAAGATGTATATGTAATGGTGGATTCTTGATGCAATTTGTTTACAACGTTACTAAATCTATGTTATATGAAAGGTAAAAACAATAAAGATGATGTAAGGATTTGTAATAGGTAATATCCTAATCTAATGAATTCATAATTAGCCATTCATATTTAGAATAAAGCATTAATACTTGTAATAGTTGATAAAATGAAAAGGAAGCGATCAAATGTGAAAGAGGAGAAAGAGATTTAGCTATATATATCAGATTAGAAAGGATCTCGAATGTACAACCGGGTGGAAAAGATAAATAAAGAATCAATATTATTTTGTGTAAGTTATAAAATTAGAAACGAGTAAGTATTGTAAAATTATTGTACAATCTTGAATTGGGTGAGTACATCTTGGACCCTTCGGTAAGTAGGGTTTAAAAATACTTATGAGCTTCACTTTCCTTGGAAGTAGCTTCATATATGTTTCTCTTTCACAAGAGATGGCTGCAATCACTTGCAAGAAAGTAGATACCCTAGAAACTTGGATAACTCTTCATGAAATCATTAGCAAATCAAAAAGATAGCATATGTGTGTGATGAGGCTAAAGCAACCTTGGTGGTTAACACTAGTGACTAAACCAATCCATGTACTTGCACTACATATCCTCGTGTGGGCTCGAACCTTGTCTAGTTGTTAAAGGTACTTGTTTCGCACGGAATGTTTCGGCTCTGCAGAATAGACTTGCTTCTATCCTATCATTCCTTTGAGAAACAGATAAGGGTTAGGGCTAGGAGGAATACCTGTTAGATGTTGAGATGGTGTGCGCGTACCATAGAGAAAAGATCAGATCGACTGCGAAGAACTCCTTTTTGTCTTGGAAGGACTACCTGCAAGTAAGAATACAAGACCACCAGATTTTAATTAGACAACAAATGAGGGATCTGCCTTAGGCCCAGGAAATATAAAAACTTCCTTTCGAAGGTGGTCGAGTTCCCTTTGTAATACGATTTAACACAAATGATAATATAGAAAGCTATTGCAAAATCACGATTTAGGTATCTCGTTCTGAAAGCAATAGAAACTAAACTATCAATAATAAAGCGTCACGTTGTTTGTTCGATTCTTGATCGCGTTGATCGTTCGAGTTGAGTTATAGGGATAAAACAAGCTGGATTTGGGATTGTTAGGTGGCAAATAGGCAAGCAAAAGGTTTTGGGGTATAAGCCACGGTGGCCGACGGCGGTCATCTTTGGGTAACCGACCGCGGTTAGATAACCGCTGCCGGTAGAGGATAAACGATACCGGTAGGGTCACCAATCTAAGTGCTTTTGGATAGAAGTTGGTTGCTGAGGTGATTGTGGGGTTATTAAGATTGGGGGATGGTGAGGGAATGATGGGAGGATAGGGAAGACTCGAGTGTGGTAAAATGGCCTTGCAGGAAATATCGGGGTGTGTGGGTGAAGGTTAAGTGCGGTAGTGGCTGGTAGTAGATCTAGGAATAAACTTATGATTACTTATTAATCAACAGCTCAAGAAAATGGTGCTTAGAAACATATAACATACTACTTACTTGCCACGATGCGAGATCTGAAGTTTCAGAGGCTGTGATGATGAAGACAGGACCCAAGTTGGATGCGATCTCCTCTTGATGCTCGGATGAGTGTTCTTGGCTCACATTATTCGATTGCGATCTTGGGCTTGATGTCCTTCTCTCGAAACTCTTCTTGTTTCTTCACTTGTCTCTGCTTTCGGCCAAGCAAAATATGGATTCTCTCGATGATTTCTCCTTCTCCCGATCAAATGAAAATCCGATCCTTGATTTTGGTTGGAAGTGGTCATTTACGGGAACCATGGCGATTCTGCAACTGACGCGATCGAGTAGGAACCGGTATCGGTCGAGTCAAAGCAGGCTATTTTTGGTAAAATAGCCAGGCTTTCCCTCCTTTTCTACCGAGGGATTGGTAGCGGGCTTGGTCAAGTCATTATGAAGTTGGTTTTAGGTGAGGATGAGGAGTAATTAGTCATAGGTGTGGAATTGGACCAAGTTATAGGTCTTAATTAGGTTAGTTTAGGGTTAAGACTAGGTCATGATGAGGTGGTGACATGAGGTGGCAGGTATGGTGATGTGGATTTATTAATTATAAGGTAATTAATAAATAATTGTGTAAGGTTTAGGTGGTGAGGTTAGGTTGCGAAATGCGATGCGGGTCACAAGGGGTCGTAAGACACAAATTTGGTGTCTACATTAGCCCCTTATTGTCGTGTAGTTTGTTTTGTAAAGCTGCACGGACAATAATAAGAAGTGGTTACCCCTGTTAAGGGTATAGGTAATCCCCCTCAAATCTATCACAGATTGAGGTAGCGTGAAAGCAGGGATAGGGTTGATAAAGGGTAAATGGTGTTGAGATAACGGTAAGAGGGTGGGGTAGGTCCAAGGAAGCAGACGCACGTTGAAATGCAGTAGTGCGACCAGGGTATATGATTTGAAGAGCAAACAAGCAATTCATAGGCAAAGGTCGATAGTTTATCCAAACAAGGGTGATATAATCCTGGTATCCAAGGCATAGGAAGTAGCTCCGGGTATATATACGGGTAAGGTACATGAGCGTTTAGGCATGTTCGGCGGTACGAAAATGGTTGGTTTGGTTGAGATAAACGTCACCGTCTTGGTCTAGGAAAAGTTGGTCGACTGATCAAGTCAAGGACCCTAATCATGCTAAAACATGAACAGGTGAGTTCGATTGAACAAAAAGGTACATGATGGATGGATAAAATAAAACGTTGATGGTGGGTATGGTATTTAATTGGTGCGGCCTTAGGTCGGGCCAAATGGTAGGTTACGGCCTTGGGTCGGGCC
Organism: Taxus wallichiana var. yunnanensis; assembly: GCA_018340775.1. NCBI lineage: Eukaryota > Viridiplantae > Streptophyta > Pinopsida > Cupressales > Taxaceae > Taxus > Taxus wallichiana. Next base: position 974,024,342 of record CM031237.1, on the reverse strand, counting down.
AAATGGGTTGGTTGCGGCCTTGGGTCGGGCCAAATAGGTTGGTTGCGGCCTTGGGTCGGGCCGAATAGGTTGGTTACGGCCGCGGGTCGGGCCAAATGGTAGGTTACGGCCTTGGGTCGGGCCAAATGGGTTGGTTGCGGCCTTGGGTCGGGCCAAATAGGTTGGTTATGGCCGTGGGTCGGGCCAAATGGGTTGGTTGCGGCCTTGGGTCGGGCCAAATAGGTTGGTTGCGGCCTTGGGTCGGGCCGAATAGGTTGGTTATGGCCGCGGGTCGGGCGAAATAGGTTGGTGCGGCCTTGGGTCGGGCCAAATAGGTTGGTTGCGGCCGTGGGTCGGGCCAAATAGGTTGGTTGTGGCCGTGGGTCGGGCCGAATAGGTTGGTTGCGGCCTTGGGTCGGGCCGAATAGGTTGGTTGCGGCCGTGGGTCGGGCCAAATAGGTTGGTTGCGGCCGTGGGTCGGGCGAATAGGTTGGTTGCGGCCTTGGGTCGGGCCGAATAGGTTGGTTGTGGCCGTGGGTCGGGCCAAATAGGTTGGTTGCGGCCTTGGGTCGGGCCAAATAGGTTGGTTGCGGCCGTGGGTCGGGCCGAATAGGTTGGTTGCGGCCTTGGGTCGGGCCGAATAGGTTGGTTGCGGCCTTGGGTCGGGCCAATGAAGTTAACAAGGGGTTGTCAACGAAGGTGGATATAGGCGATGTTGGTAGAAAGGGCTATTAGTAAATAAGGGCCGAAATTGGGGAAAAGTTGGAATAAAACCGATGTCGATTATCTATGACCGATATCGGTTAGGGGACCGATACCGGTTCCTTAGGGCATAATATAACCGATATCGGTTATAGGTCAAAAACCTATAAAAAGAAAAATACGGCCTGTCATTGTCACATTTGCAATTTGAAAACCGATTTGGGTTGTCTGAGGTGGATTAGTGAGATTAGAGCATTTGTTGGGTGAGGTGGCGCTATTTGAGTGGAGAAGTGAGTGATTAGTGGGCCCGAGTGAGTAGGAGGTAGCAGTTGATTGGTGGAGGACCCAGCAGAGGAGAGGTGGAGCTATGGCACAGCCAGGAGGAGCAGGAGGTGCTGGACCAGCTGGACCACCACCACCCATCCCACCACGATGACGTGTCATCGAATGCCGTAGGTTCCAAACCCTTCATTGTGTGCATTTTATTGCATTATGCTATATTTGGGATTTTGGGTAGGAATGTACATTTTGTAGAAAATAATTAAGAAATGGAAATGATTTGAAAAAGGGAGAGGGTAGATGGGTTAAATAGGTCAAGGCGGTAGGGTGGGTAGGTTTTTAGGGTATTTGGGTGGGTAAATTGGTAGAAATAGGAAAAAATGTAGTTGGGGGCGCGCGGGGTTCGGCTCAGAAATTTACAGCGACCGATGCCGGGTCACTAAGCGACCGGCATCGGTCACGAAATTTCGGGAAAGGTTGGCTTTGTCGGCGACCGGTGTCGGTCGGTCTTTGACCGGTGTCGGTGGGAAGGGGACCGGGGTCGGTTATGGGTGACCGGTACCGGTCCTTAGACAGGATTTTCTATTTTTGTTGCGTCATTCGGTGGTGGTTTTGGGTGTGAAGTTCTCGTTGGGGATGGCATGTTAGGTTGTTTGTTGTTGTGTATGATTGGGTTTTATGTGTTGGGTGTGAAGATGGAGGGGGATATCGTAGAGGTTTTTAGGGTAAGATAGGTGGGCGTAGATGTGCGTTATGGAGTCGTGGTGTGGTTAGGTGGATAAGAAAGGGGATAGAGAGGGGTAAAGTAGTTGTTGTTGTAAAGAGTAGGGCTAATGTAGTGAGTTGGTTTTGCAGGCACGTCAGCAGCTGACGATGCGGGACAGGATGCCCCCGCTGTTGAGACGGATGCGGCCACACGTGTCCGCAGCGCAGTGGGCCATTATGCGCGAGGTGGGACTTGGCGGAGTCCAGCGTTATAGGGCCATAGAGAGAGATCACAGTTTGATGGTCGCCCTCATCGAGAGATGGGATCCGGCGACCAATGTGTTTCATCTCCCGGCCGGGAGATGACCATCACATTGAGGATGTGTATCGCATCCTTCGATTACCGATTGATGGAGAGGCGGTCTTTCGAGTTGTGGCCCCGAGAGGCAGCCATGGGCAAAGCATCCTACACGTATTCGAGGATGCGAGTGCCTTCTTGACATATCACAGCCAGTATCGCGTATGGGGATATGTGCAGCCCCGCCGCCATGAGACACGGCTTGCCGTCTTGATGTGTCGAGATCACACCGCCGCCCTCCCGACTCGAGGGAGGCCGCTTTCCACGGCGCCTGATAGGGTGCTACATGAGATGGTGGAGGCACACATGTTATGCTTGGGCACCAGTATACACGGTGCGATTATCTCGAGGCTTGTGGGGTTATCGCCGGATGAGGCGATTCGGGATTTGCTCGACGTTTTTACTACACTGTTGGGCATATGAGCATATCATATGCATTAGGCCAGTAGGGCTTACCCCAGCAACCAGGGCCACAGGTCATCTATAGATATGGCTTTCAAAGGTGGTTGGGGGTCGTGGGCGAGCCACGAGTAGTGCTTGCAGGGCGGGACATCACTTATTATAGACATATGTTAGAGGGCTTGACAAAGATTAGATATCGTATGGAGACCGTATAGAGGTCATCACCCGCACGAAGGAGCCCGAGCACAGTTGCAGCGGATCCAGTATACATTCTGGATAGCGGGACGGAGGCCCGGGAGTATGAGAGGATACCCACGAGAAGTGCGTAGGTAGATGGGGCTACGGCAGGATGAGCCACCTCGCTTCCCTCGACTGCAGAGGATGATGTAGAGCTCCACTACCTGCACCACGGCCCGTGGACCCATTGGGTTGTTGAGAGGCAGCGAGATGATACCATAGATGATGCCGGCTGCACAGGAGCATTTTTGGTTTGGTGGGCCGGAGAGAGAGCTGCGAGGATAGCATGCCCGCACAGCCTGACTTAGTGGTATTAGAGCAGTGGAGAGGACCAGCTCGAGAGGCGAAATACGGTTACGAGGGCAGCTTGATGCGCGAGAGGCACGAATAGGTGTCTTACGAGGCAATTGCTAGCCTAGGCTCGAGTACGAGCACTTAGCAGACCACCACACAGCTGCACCTGTGGCAAGCCGCGAGTGCAGTACCACCATAGCCACAGGCACCACCAAAGACAGCCACGAGCACGAGGGGCCTTGGTAGTAGGAGGAGTCGAGGGACCAGCCCTGGCAGCTACGGTGGCACGTGATCGTTATATGGAGGCTAGAGCGGAGGCCCGTTACTATCAGGATATTCTTGATGGTATCGGGGCTGATTATCAGCCATATGCGGCACATAGAGCAGAGACCTCTCGGAGCCAGAGATCTCAGGGAGGTGCAGCCACAACCGTGGAGTCTCGGACGAGCGAGAGTGAGAGGCGGCCACGAGGACCAGAGGCGCAGTAGAGAAGGCTGTGGAGAGAAGGCGAGGGTCCCTGCATAGTTTTGGATTGGTTCATTGGATATGGGCACCGGTCTACGAACCAGCTATGTTTATAGAGGCCTGCGTGCCTAGATATTATGGATTCATTTATTCATTCATTCATTTATTGTATATACTGGCTCATGAGCCGTAGTGGGTTATGCAGTGAATGATACTGAGCTGCGAGCAGTATGTTTTGATATGAGAGACCGGCTGCATGAGCCGAGTCAAGATTATTAGTGATTATTGTAGCTGCGTGCGGCTTTGTTGTATTATGAGATCACAGAGGCCCCGATGCAGGGCACATTGTATATTTGAAACTTTGTACATATATAGATATGATGATTTGACCCACATGTCGTAAAAATGCGTTAAATGTTTTGTCGATGGTTTGTGATATGTGATGTATGATGAGTTTGATTGACATGGTGTTATATATGAATGATGTTGATGTCTTTTGTTGATGGGATGTATATAGATATAAATGATGAGTTTAATTGACATGTTATATTATGAAATGTTGTATGTTTTGGTTTTGTGAAATTGAATGTATGTAGCTGTTAAGTTGGATCCAAATGGTGTATAAATTGATGGTTTTTAATATCGGTTGTTGATGGCTTGTTTGTTTTTGTAATGTAGATAGATGATATTGATGAAATTGTAATGAGAGGTGGATTTAATGTATGATTATAGATAACGGTGTTGTTCATGCGGGGAAAAAGGGGACGCACCACAAAAATTTGCAAAAATGAAAAAAAAGGCTTAGGTTTAAGCAACAGAGGGGGCATGACCGATATCGGTTATGTAACCGATGTCGGTAGCTATATGACCGATATCGGTTATGCAAGAATTATTTTCCTAAAAATAGAAGCTATTTGGGTTGTGCACTTAAGTTCTTATTTTTAGCATTCTTATTTTTAGAGTCATGCAACAAGTTAAATATGCGAATGCGACATTTGTTTGACAACTACTACGAGTAATTGCATGAAAGAATTTGAGTGATAAGGAGGAAAGAGACAGTGAAGTGAGCGTGGGCTGAGATTCGAAGGCGAGAAAGACAAGTTATATTTGAAGAGGTGGTGAACATGGTGAACGAGGAGAAGCATCCAATGCGAGGGACGAGGGAGGAAGACATGTTCCGCCTGTTTGCTGCCTCCCGGAGAGGTAAATTGTTTGGTTGTAATTTGATTCTTGCATGTGTTTGTAAATAGTATGAAAGAAGTGTAAGTGGGTAAAGATTAGAAAAAGGTTATAGGAAAGGGTTGGGGATGGTATGAGTGCTACGGGGTAGGTAAACGAGGGTGGGCACATATGTTTTTAGGTAGAAATAGGAGTAAACGGGTTTCATAAATATCGAAGGTGTATGTGTGAAGCGGGGTAGGTATATTTTGACAAAGGACCGTATCGTTTGAAGTAACCAATATCGGTTAGCAAACCGGTATCGGTTATGCATAACCATTATGAATTCTTGTAAGGGTTTCAGATTTTGAGGAAAAACCGTAGAGATTTGTTCTTTTGAATAATTATGTGTCGTTTTGATGTATGCGGCGAAGTAAGGTTAAGGATGAATGATCTTGTGGCCGCGTTGTTTATCACGAATCCGAGCGGATGTAACACTAGCTGAATGGGCATTGATAAATCGGTTGGGGTTAAGTGGAATCTGCTATTATTCAAGAATCACGCGTAACCATGCTATGTTGCAGGCATTGATTGAGAGGTGGAATCCAGAAAAGAATACCTTTTATCTACCCACAGGGAGATGACAGTGACTTTGGAAGATGTGTTCCGTATTTTGAGACTCCCAATGATAGGAAAAAGCAGATATCGAGCGTTGCCCGGTAGCGGGCGGCAGCGATAACAGCAGTATTTGGGTCAGCTGCACGAGATTTGACACAGCGAGGTTTATCATTTACGTATGGTACAATGTATGCAACACATCCTGAGGAAACAAGGTTTTCCGTGCTATTAATGATAGCGGTGGGGTATTATGCATTGCCGAGGGCGGAAGGTGGAAGATTTCCCAAAGCATTGATGAGTGTTATTTGGGAAATGATAGAAATGAGCGTGACATTCGCATGGGCACCCGCATATCTGGCAGAGTTATATAGGGGTTTATGGGCATGCAAGCGAAAACACAGGATGACACTGGATTGTTCGTACTTATTACATTGTTGGGCCTATGAGCATATTGTTTGTGTGCATCCAATAGGCCGACCCATTGAGTTAGGAGAGGCAGGAGTGCAAAGGTTGGGATTCAGACGATGGGTCCAGACAGAACAAGAAGCGAGATCCCAGGCCGTGATAGATGACATCGAGTATTATAGACAGGTATGGGAGATGGTGACGATTGCGGATATTTGTTGGAGGCCGTACGGGAACTATATGGTGACAGAGCACATAGCTGAGGAGTTGAGGGGTGTAGAGCGATTGAGGTGGATCGCAGGGCATAGGCCGGTGAGTACGAGAGGATTCCTCTAGATCGCGTCTGGCGACAATTTGGTTTCATTCGGGATATTCCTATGACATATAGACCATACATGAGGATCGGCCGAGGCAGCATTTTCACCTCCCGGCCTACACCTCCGAAGGGCCGAAGAGATAAAGGCCGATCGTAGGGTTATGGATGCGGGAACAGCAGAGGCGTATAGAGTATGGTGGGTAGCGAGCTGCGAGGTGCACATGAGTGCCCGACATAGCCGTGATTACAAAGTGGAGAGAGATCGTCTACAAGATTTGGCTCGCCAGCCTTCAAACATAGGTGAATGAGACAATGGGATTGTTAGAGGCTTCAAAGTTACGAGTGGAGAGCCCAGGAGGCAATATTCCTCCACGCGAGAGGACGTATTCGTATGTTACGAGAGATGTTGGCGGATCAATGGGAGGAACCAATGGCGGTGGCACCTTTGAGGATGGAGAGGCCACCGAGAGGCATCGGCGATCACGATCACCACCGATTCGGGAGGAGGTGCGAGGGTCTAAGTGGATTTCATAGGAATATAAGAATAAATAAGGATGCTTGACTGCGAGTCGATGATAGAGAATATGTATTTGTTTAACATCTAAAATAAAACTAAATATGTATGTTCTTTTGAGTGATGATAATAATAAGAATGGTTGTGTTTTAAATGTTGTTTTTGTTTGTTTTGAAAAAGGATAAAGAGGAACGTTGGCAAATAAAAATACACAAAAAAAAATAAAAATTATATTTACAACACATGATAGGGTATGGTAGGGGATGGTCGAACTAACCTTGGGAGACCCCATGTCTCCTAAGTGCTACCTACATAGCCCATTGCACAAAGTAAGGAAGGGCCTCAGACCGATGTAGTTCTCCCTTAGGATCAGGGAGAGGTGAATTCAGGCAATTTGGTTGTGGTTAGGCAATTTTGTTGGTTGGTAAAAATTTGATGGTGGTAGGGTAATGTTGTTAGTGTTGGTAGGGTAAAGCGAATGTTAGCATACCCAAATAGTAGGGAATCGTGTCCTGATTAAGGTCAACACACAATCCTAGAGCCGAGCAAAAGAGGCAAGAGTGTCCCGTAATTGAGAAGAGCTAAACAAACCACATATTAATGTAGGATGAGCTTGAATCCCTAGGTACCTTGCATAGGCGAGAAGTCGATAGGTGAAAAGAGTGGTATAATCACAATATATCGGATATACATCACGTCCCTTGAGTTTTGGTGCTTTGAAAAATGGTGAGGTGAGGTGGTTGATGTGGGCGAGGTGCGAGAGAACTTATTATAAGATGATGATCGAAAAAGAAAACCAAACCTAAATAGACAAGTCCATGACTCAAAAGTGCTTTGAAATCTTGCTTGTATTTTTATTTTTCGGATATAGGCGATCGATGCGGGAAGTCTACATGGGATATGTATTTTGTTGTTCTTGAGGTCTTCACGAAGGCTGATCAATGCGAGAAGCTTCGATAAAGGTGGATGTATAGCTGTCCTTGAGGAGCAATCTATTTATAGTAGCGAATGCGGTGCTTATGTATAAATGTCCTTCGGGAGCAGTCTATCTATAATAGGAGCAATAGTTTGGCATATAGCTTTCCTTCAAGGGAGCAGTCTATTGTATAATGTAGAGGTCTAGATGTCCGTTGGGCATGAAGCATCTAGTTTTTTGTAAGAAGTTTGACTCAAGAAAATCCCATAAGTGTGTAATTAAGAATGTGTCATTTTGATACTTTGAAGTCATGGACTAGACTAAAAAAGGGGAAGGCATCTTTTAAGGAGAGGTGATAATCAAACCATGTGAGCTTGATTAGATTTTGAGATGTAAGAAACAAAGTGTATGCGATGGTAAATGAGCTCAAGGGACGAGCGTAAGGTAGATAAGCGTGATATAACACTAATTTCAACCGTAGAATGGTCGAAGATGCAAGGCATTAAGGGAGCTCGAGCTCGGAGTTTACCATTAAGCGAAGCTAAATGATAAGTGCACGATCCATAAGTGTGAGTGATAATGTAAGGCCCAATCCAATTAGGAGCAAATTTTCCACGTTTACTCTTTTCTAGTTTGGTTACATGTTGATTCTCTTTGAGGACAAGATCACCAACCTTAAAAAATACGCTCATGAAGTCGTTTATCATAAGCACACTTGATGCGTTTTTGGTAGATTTGAAGGTGGTCAAGAGCCGTAAGACAACGTTCATCAAGAAGCTCTAATTGGGCTAACCACTCTTGGCGAAATCATCATTGGTGAGAATATCACGGAGAGATATTACGAGGAGGGTATTTGTATTTCGAGAGGCAAAACTGACCTCGGTACCATATACTAAAAAAAATGGTGTGGCATTAGTGGAGTACGAATGCTAGTACGATAAGCCCAAAGGGCAAAGGGAATGTGATCGTGCCAATTTCTTCCAGACTCATTGACAACTTTCATGAGGATTTTGGTTAGGGTTTTATTAGAAGATTCACTGACCATTGGGCTGCGGATAGTAAGGTGATGAGAAACTAAGTTTGATACCAAAGTTGTCACAAAGGTCTTGTAACAACTTATTTTTAAAAGATTTACCATTATCTGTTATTAGGTGATGAGGAATACCAAAACGACAGATAATGTGATGGTTAATGAATTCGACAATTTTTTCTTTTTTGATTGAAATGAGTGGAATGGCCTCCACCCATTTTGTGTAATATTCGGTTGCTGTGATTATCCAACGGTGACGTTGTGAAGAGGTCGGTGAATCTCACCAATAAGGTCTAAACCCCATTGTGAGAAAGGCCAAAGATCTCGTGCGACCTGTAGCGGATGGCTAGGAGTATGTTGAAGGTTGGCATGTTGTTGACACATAACACAACGCTTAACATATTCATAGTAGTCGTTATTAAGAGTAGCCCAATAATAACCTAGGCGAAGGATTCGTTTAGCCACGGTAAGGCCACTAAAATGTCCACCACAAATGCCGTCATGGACTTGTTGGATGGTATAGGTGATCTCCGCGCCGATTAGACATCGGAGAAGGATGCCATCAAAGCCACGTTTATAAAGGAGTCCCCCATAACGACATAACAAGAAACACGTTTAAGAAAAGCACGTTTTCGAATACTAATAAGGTCGGGTGGGAGAATGGAGGTTGTAAGGTAGTCGTGAAATTGGTGGTACCGGGTATCCTGCGAATTAGCGAACACGTTATTTATCGTCAAACAACCGGGGGTTGAGTAGGATGGGGCAAAAAGTTGTTGGACCAAGGCGAATATGTCGAGTCGATTGGTGAGGCGAGAAATTTGTGAGGCTAAGAAAGCCATAGTATCCACAAATTTGTTAGTGGAGCGGGAATGGTGCGGATAGAATAACAAGTAAATGAGGTCAAAAGTGAATCCACGTAATGTTTGTACTTTTGAAGTTCCTCATTTTTACATTGGTAGATGCCCATAACTTGATTGACTACCCGATTGAGAGTCGCCAAAAATATTAATAGATTTGACACCTAAGTGTAACGCAACTTGAGACCCAAAACAAGGGCCTCGTATTCAAATGTATTATTAGTGCGGGGAAATCGAGCCGGAATGAAAAGAGGCATAGGTTCAGGCGTCAAGAGGAATGAGAACAATGCCGGCCCCTCATTGCTGCCCGGCATTTAGATCCATCGAAGAAGAGGGTCATTTGATATGACTCTTCCACGAGTGAAAGAGTGGCGATGAGTTCGTCGGGAAATTAAAATTGGTGAATTGTTCCCGAGTAAAGGGGACTCCATGAGTTGGTCCGCATGATAGTTTGTCCTTTGATTGACTTCGTTTGTACAAACTCAAGGTCGAGGTCGGCGAGGAGTATAAGCCATCGGGCGATACGTTGGTTTAGATGTGGTTTGGCATACATATAATGAATGGGGTCCGTGTTGGTGATGACAAAAGTTTTATGATTCGGAGGTAATGTCGGAGTTTGGTGGCTATGAATGATAGGGTTAGGCACAATTTTTCTACATGTGTATACCTAGTCTCGTAATCCACGAGAGTACGACTTATATAATAAACGGCTTGTTCTCGACGTGCTCGAGTCCCGATGTGTGAGCATGGCTCCTATAGCATGGTCGGTGGCGAAAGGTAAAGGTAGAAAGGAGATCATCTGAGGTGGAATAAGCACGAGGTGGTTGCGAGATAGGATTTGAGAGCTTCAAAGGCTTGGTGACACTCTTCACTCCATTGAAAGGCAATGTCCTTTTTAAGAAGGTGATGGAAAGGTTGACATCGATCCGAGAGTTGGGAGATGAAACGCCGGATGGATTGAAGTTTACCCTGCAAACTACGCAATTGTTTGAGGTTTTTGGGTGGGGGCATTTCTAGGATAGCTTTTACTTTAGATGGATCGACCTCAATGCCACGCAAAGAGACGATAAAGCCAAGACGTTTTCCGAAAGAACACGAAAGACACATTTCTTTGGTTGAAGCGAGGCCCGAATATTGCAGTGAATCGAAAATAATGGTTAAAACATCAAGATGTTCAACTGCGATGTTTAGATTTGCCAATAAGATCATCGACATAATCCTCCAGGGATAGTGTGCATAATGTCATGAAAAATGTAAGTCATAGCCAGCCCGATAGGTCGCGCGGCATTCTTAAGGCCAAATGACATGACATGATAATGAAAGGTTCCCAAGGAGTTATGAAGGTAGTTTTATGTTGATCGGTGGGCTACCAAAATTTGATTGTATCCCGAAAAGCCATCCATGAGAGAAAGCATTTCATGGCCCTCGCGGTGAGATCAACAAGTTGATCAATACTAGGTACTGGGAAGTCATCCTTGGGAAAGCGAGGTTAAGGTCTCGGAAATCTGTGCATATCCAAAGTCCCCCCGTCGCTTTAGTGACATGTACGATGTTAGAAATCCATTGAGGATAATCAATAGGCAAGATGAAGGAAACAAAAACAAGTCGTTGAAGCTCTTCTTTGACCAAGAGGGCAATGCATGGATGCATTTTCTCATTTTTGTTTGGTGGTTTGGAATCGGGGTTTAAGGTGATGTTATGGGCGGCAATGGTAGGATCAATTCTGACATGTCGGCGTAGGACCAAGCGAAAACTTGGTTGCGGAGTACGGAGAAAGGTAGTAAAGGCGGCTTGTTCTGTTGTGTTAAGGGATTGTCCGATCTTCACAATGTGAGGATCCTCCTCTGTGTGGATGTTGATTTCTATAGTCGACTCATTCAACATGGTTTGTGTTTCAGATGGTAAGGCGCATTGAATATAGGAGTCGTCCACACCAAGGTAAGTGAGGATGGAGTCGTCATCCTGGCACTCAACAACATTAATCGAAGGCGAATCCTCTTCGATCATGTCAGATACAGAAGGGGAAGAGAAGATGGGTCCTCATTATCACGTTGATAAGTGAGAGGACCTATGAAGATAGCATTTACTGAAAAAAAAAAAAAAGTTAGGAGGGATAGATTCAAGGTTTATTGACTCTGTGGGTGATGATGGAAAAGTGGGTGATGATGGTTTGGTAGGGGTGACGTCGTCTTCTTCCAGATACAAGCGACACGAGGTGTCTCTGTGTAGGTGTTTCGGGAAACCGAGACCACTGCGATCATTGTGTTTGCGTGTAGTCACGGGAATGAGTGTATGCCGCCTTGTTCATAAAGACCAAAACCAAAGCCTTTCCAAGCACAGTGAATCAAGAAGGTGAGGGCAAAACGATGATTTGTCAAGTGTTGAAAATCGGATTGGAAGGAACCACACCAAGAGGAGGTTCAAGGGTAATGGAGGATGCGTCGACCCCCATACGTCGAGGTTGGTGCGTGATGGGGTGGTCCGTAAGAGATTACCTCCCCACGTGACGGTCGTAGGTGGTATGTGCATGTAACTCTCCGTACTCTGGGGTATGGAAAGAACTAACGTTATATAGGCGGTACTCCCCGAGCGTAAGGCGTTGAAAAACATCTACTAAGGGGTCGGAGGTTGGGATGTTATCTGTGGGAAAGGAAGTAATATTTGTAACAGCGGTTTCATTAGTTGAAGGTGTAGGTGCGTTGGAAGTGGATGGCTGGGTTGGATGAATGGGTGTCTTGGCCGGTCTGAACAAGCACATCATTAGGCGATACAACATATTGCAAGTTTTGAAGGGGGAGGATCAGCTTTTACGGTGTAGGACTTCCCCTCGTACTCAAATTTTATACATCTATGTAAGGTGGAGGGAACACATCCCATAGCCCGGATCCAAGGGCGGCCTAACAACATATTGTATTGGAACTCTCCCTCAAGGACATAGAAGAGTTCGGGTAAAGTACGTGGTCCTACACGAATGTTAAGGATCACGGTGCCTAAAGTAGAAGTAGTAGCATCATTGAATGATCACAACATGATGGGGTTAGCACACATGCAACTAGAAGGGATATTCATTTGTTGGAAGGCTTTGGAAGAGATGATGTTTAGGCTAGTGCCCCGTCAATCATAACACGTAGTACCCGAATATCCCGAACGTATGCTGAGATGAAAAGAGTAGGGTCAGGATCTTCGGCACCAAAGTCGATAATTTCATCTTCGGAGAAACTGACAGCAGCGGCTTGCTGTACAGAGACAGAAGTGGTTGGGGAGATAGATTGTTTGGTGAGCGAAGCAACGTGATTGGGTGTTAGAATAGAGGTAACAGGTAAGGTTTCATTAGGTAAAACCTCTATCCCTTGAAGGATTTCAACGAGAGCTTGTCGATGAGATTCAGAAGTCTGAATGAGATCATACAATGTCATTTTTACGGGCGATTGGTGAAGCTGTTTGATCATAGTTCGGTGGGCAATGCCATTAGAGACGGGATAGGCGGGTCCGCGAATAACCACTTTAGGTGGTGGTGCAATCGGGATGGTTGACGGAGAAAGAGATGCCGCAGGTGTGTTTTCTTTCGCTTTCCCATTGTTTTTCTGCCCTCGAGTAGCAACACTAATCATATTGATCTCGTGAATACGAGAGGAGGAAGATGGTAGGGATAGGTCATGGTTTTCGAGAGGTGGGGCTGTAATAATGATAGATCTTGGTGAGGCGGGGACAGGTGGTATAGGAGAGGGAATTGAAGCTAAAGTTCTCTCTCTTTGTAAGTTGTCTTTCTTAACTTTGTTATCTGAGAGAGGTGACGGATGAAGTATGGCTTTCAACGCTTTGCATCCCTCTACGTCATGTCCTGGTGTGCGGTGGTAAGTGCAGATTTTAGACTCATCGTAACCTATAGGTCAAGGTTTAGATGGATCATAAGGTCTAAGTGGGGGTAGGGAAATGGTCACATTCTCCACCAACATAGCAAGGATTTTGGCGTAAGACCCTTTGAGTGGGTCAAAGTCAGAGAAAAATGAGGCTATTAGTACGGTCGATCTGGTGATGATGTGGTGTGGTTGGTTTTTATGGGGGGTGGTTTAGCCAAGGAGTTTTGATAATGGGTTTTAACTAGACCGTGGTTTCTTTGATGTAGAAGCTATGTTGGATGATGAGGCCACAGATGATGTGGTATCAGAAAACAACCACGGAGAAATAGGAGTGACTGAAACAAATATTTTGATGATGGAATTTGTTTAGGATTGATAGGTGGACGGAGATACGCGGGGTGACGGTGTTCTATACCCTTGGATTTCGTATGGGTGCGAAAAGGCGTAGGTCGCTTTAAAGAAAACACGGGAGGTATGATATATTGATGTAAGGTAGAGGATGGGGTCCCAATATGGAAGGTAGGTGTGGCACGAGGGTTTTAGTTGTGTTAGCGGCATAGATTGAGGAGATTGAGTCTGTCTCCTAATGGGATGGACGGCTTTATTTTTAGATAAATCAAGCCGCTTAGGTGGGTGTGTTAGACTAGGTATGGGTGAGGTCCCAAGCGTAGGGGAAGATTTGGTTAGGTTAATAGAAGTGGATGAGGTATTTGGTAGAGATGAGGGGGGTGAAGATGAGGACATAGGCATTTTAAGCTTCTGTAAACACTTCGGGTATATGGTAGAGGCATCAGGATCGGTCATTTGCATTTGAGTAGAATATGGCGTACTCAAACGTTCCCATAGGACCTGTCTATCTTTTGGGGAATGACAGTCCTCACGTGTGAATAGGAACTTTTGTATGGAAGAAAGGTGGGTTGTGATTCCGGTCCACTGTGGGTGTGATCTGAGGGTATATGAGGCACTTTGTATCAATAGGCGTTAAGAGGTCAACCGGTCTTGAAAGGATTTAGGTGATGAAGGACTAATAGGTAGGAGGGCGTGTTTGAGAGGATTTGTCATGTTTAAAGAATGTGGTGATGTCGGTTCAATAGGTTTCTCATCTAAGGATGACAAAATAAGTGGTGAGCCTTCCTCTTGTCTGACAAGAATGGTAGAAGGAGACGTTTGGGAAATAGATAAATTAGATAACATCCGCTCACGATCTTGCAAGCATGTGGTATAAGAAGGCTCATTTGTGAGAAGGGAACTCTGGGCAGCTAATTCCTTGATGGGTAAAGGAACGGCAAGGATTTTAGTTTGTCTTGATGGCGAGGAAGGGGGTTCGGTTTCCCACGTTAGTGAAGAGGTTTGATTAAGAATTTGTTCGATAGAGGTCTTTGGCTGGGAATCGAAGACTGCATGGATCTCATGAACACTCTCCTCGGCTAAGATATCTTGGTTTAGTTTACTGTTAGAAGAATGATTCGGGAATGGTTTGTTGAATATTTTCAAATTTCGGTTAGCAGGGGCGTTAGGATTATCGAGGGCTATATCCCCTGCATCAACCATTTCCTACACTATGTTTTTCAACATCTTGCAGTTTTCATGACCGTGTCCTTTCACGCGGTGGAAGTTACGGTCTGAAGTCATTTTCTTTGTACCAGGAAGGTATGGCGCGAGTGGAATCGAACCCGGAATGAGGTTTAACAGGAGGTAAGGTAATGGCTCCTGCTTTGAGCAATTTTTCCAATATCACACCATATGTTTCTCCCAAGGGAGTGTAGTTGATGGGTTCTGCTTTATACTTATAGGTGGTTTTTGGCGGGGTATTAGACGGTGGTTGGGATTTTACCATCACCGCGTGCATGGCCCCTTTTGATTTCGAAGCATTCGATGGGTGAGGATTGGTGGTGTTAGGTTTGTTGGTGGAATCTTGGGTTTGGAAAGTGGGGTTTTTGTTGCGCAACCGCAATTTCTCTTCCTCTAAGGCTCGAATCTCTAGTTTTCGAGCCATAGTAAAACCTCGTCAAATGTACGGAAAGTTTGAATTTGGAGGGTAGGAGAGATGTGCTTAGCGCAGGCCCGCGTAAAAAGTTCGATAAGTTGATGCGAGGCAAGGCATACGTAAGTTGGTTGATAAGGCCCCGCCATCGTCCAACGAAATCTGCGATAGATTCGTCTTCAAATTGTTGGATGGCATAGAGGTCGGTGATAGATACTTTCTTGGCAATGTTAATGGAGAAATGATCCAAGAAAGATTGGGCTAGGCTGGTTAAAAGAGAAGATTGAGTCTTGGGTTAAAGCAACGTACCACTCAAGCGAGTCTGATAAGGACATGGGAAAGGTGCGGAGTAGTAAAGCGTCGTCGTGAGCAATCAGATAGTAGGCATGTCTAAATGATCACAAGTGTTGTTGAGGGTCCTCCTTACTGTTAAAGCGGGTAAACTTTGGTAATTCCCATTGAGGAGGATATGAATGAAGGGGGACTGAAGGGTGGATGGGCTCCCGACAAACTTGCTCGTATGTCAAGTGCTACGAATTCACAAACAGACGCCTCCGTGTTTTGCATTTTGTCCATCATTTGTTTAATTAAATCAGGTAGTTGGATGATATGATGGTGTGGTTGTGGTAAACGGAGGCAAATGGGGCCAAGGGCCACCGCTTGAACAATGGTGGGGTTAAATGTTGATAAGGTATGAAGGACGAGCGTGTTGAGGTAACCGAATAGGGATGTCCTATATAAGGCTTATTGAGGTTACCTGGATATGTGTGTGGAAATGAAAAGGTGGGCGGAGCTTGAGAAGGAAAGCTCGTGTGGATAGGTGGCGAGAGAGAAAGTCATGAACGGAGCAGATCTGCAAGAGAGAAGAGGTAGGTGCGATCGGCGGTAATGACATGTTGGGCCCAAGATTAACCAAAGGAAAGCCGATGCATGCCGTATGGACCCACAGAAGCTGCTGAGGTAGGCAGCGGGACTAAGGATACGGAAGGCAAAGCGGAGTTATCATGCGGAAAAGGGGCTAAATGAGCAGCTATCTTGATAGGCATGCCAACAAGGAGTTGACCGTCGGGTGTACGGTCAAGGGCATGAGACAAATAGTATTATGCAGTAGCTAGGATTAGCATCCGAGAAATTTGGCAAATTCTTTATCTCCCACAGAATTTTAGGAACCTCACTTTGGTGTCAGTGTAGGATTCCCCACGAGAATGTGAAGGGGGTGATTCAGTGCAAGGTACGGAGCAAGCATGTGAGACCATGACGGCGGCTTGCTTTCGAGTGATAACAACCATGGACGGGAGTACAAAGTAGGGTTTCAATCATCGAAATGCAAACAGCTTGACTCGAGAATGGTGAAATTGGTAGGTTCTGGTTTGTCAAGAACTGTAAAAGACAGTAACCGATATCGGTCTAATAACCGATGTCGGTTATACTATAGCCGACATCGGTCAGTTAACCGATGTCGGTGTAAGAAGACTGGTATAAGAAAATATAAGAAGCTGCTGATTTGATTGTTAACAACGCTCAGTACATTTATCAAATTGTTCTAAGGTAATCACAGAAGACGAGTGTATATACGAGAAAAAGCAGAACTAAAAACAAACAAGATGCACACGCAAATGCAGAGACTAACCATAAGGTTAATTTTAATTATTGTGGGCTTATGCCTTTAGGCGCGGAATGATGTCAATCATAAACAAAAGACTTAGGGGAAATGTCAAGTTTGTTTTGGCTTATAAGGTTACCTCAATCGGGCGGAGGAATACCACGGAAAAGGGGGATGTTTTGAGTGTTGTGTTAATTGTGAAGTGATTCGGTATGTGTTGTGTAGTGAAATTAAGATTAATTTCCTGTCAATACTGTGGAAATCGCCCCACATGTACGACACATTACTTAGTCTATGTTCACTAGAATTGAAAACAATGACGGGAATGTAATGCACGTATTTTAAACCCAAATCGAAAATGATATTTGATGAAGCAATTAAGATGACTTTCACTAATGTGAAACTAGGAAAGCAAGACAAATTCTTTACTAAATATAACAAAAACAGCAACAAAAAAGTATGCTTTCTAAAATGAAAACAAGCAAGAGAAACGAGAAACCCGAAATGGGTCCCACAGTGTCATGCCAAAATGTTTCACACGGAATGTTTGACTCTGCAGAATAGACTTGCTTCTATCCTATCATTCCTTTGAGAAACAGAGATAAGGGTTAGGGCTAGGAGGAATACATTAGATGTTGAGATGGTGTGCGCGTCCGTAGAGAAAATATCGGATCGATTGCGAAGAACTCCTTTTTGTCTTGGAAGGACTACCCGCAAGTAAGAATACAAGACCACAGATTTTAATTAGACAACAAATGAGGATCTGCCTTAGGCCCGGGAAATATAAAAACTTCCTTTCGAAGGTGGTCAGTTCCCCTTGTAATACGATTTAACACAAATGATAATATAGAAAGCTATTGCAAAATCACGATTTAGGTATCTCGTTCAAAGCAATAGAAACTAAACTATCAATAATAAAGCATCACGTTGTTTTTTAAGCTTTGAGTCGTTGATACGTTCGAGTTGAGTTATAGGGATAAACCAGGCTGGATTTGGGGTTGTTAGGTGGAAAATAGGCAAGAAAAAGGTTTCGGGGTATAAGCCACAGTGACCGACGGCGGTCACTGGGTAACCGACACGGTTAGATAACCGCCCAGAGAGGATAAACGATACCGGTAGGGTCAGCAATCTAAGTGCTTTTGGATAGAAGTTGGTTGCGAGGTGATTGTGGGGTTATTAAGATTGGGGATGGGAGGGGAATGATGGGAGGGTAGGGAAGACTTAGAGTGTGGTAAAATGGCCTTCGGCAATATCGGGTGTGTGGTGAAGGTTAAGTGCAGTAGTGGCTGGTAGTAGATCTAGGAATAAACTTATGATTACTATTAATCAACAGGCTCAAGAAAATGGTGCTTAGAAACATATAACATACTACTTACTTGCCCCTGATGCAGATGCAAGTTTCAGGACTATGATGATGAAGACAGGACCCCGTCGATGCAGCTCTCTTTCCCGATGCTCGGATGAGTGTTCTTTGACCGGCTCTGGTTATTCAGTTGCAGTCTTGGGCTTGATGTCCTTCTCTGCAAACTCTTCTTGTTTCTTCACTTGTCTCTGCTCGGCCAAGCAAAATCTGGATTCTCTCGATGATTTCTCCTTCTCCCGATCAAATGAAAATCCGATCCTTGTTTTTGGTTGGAAGTGGTCATTTACGGGAACCGATGGCGGTTACGCAACCGACGGCGGTCGAGTAGGAACCGGTATCGGTCAGGTCAAAGCAGGCTATTTTTGGTAAAATAGCCAGCTTTCCCTCCTTTTCTTCCGAGGGATTGGTAGCGGGCTTGGTCAAGTCATTATGAAGTTGGTTTTAGGTGCGGATGAGGAGTAATTAGTCATAGGTGTGGAATTGGACCAAGTTATAAGTCTTAATTAGGTTAGTTTAGGGTTAAGACTAGGTCATGATGAGGTGGTGACATGAGGTGGCGGGTATGGTGATGTGGATTTATTAATTATAAGGTAATTAATAAATAATTGTGTAAGGTTTATGTGAAGAGGTTAGGTTGCGAAATGCGATGCGGGTCACGAGGGGTCGTAAGACACAAATTTGGTGTCTACAAGATACTTATGCAAGTGTGAATGCAATATATCTAGCCCCCTAGGTGTGTTGTTATGTCTCTTGACACCAATATAGTTGGATATTCATATACTAAAACATGTACCCAACACAATAGTATTTTAATGTGGTGTGTATTTGATCCGTATTAAAGCGTAACCTGATGGAAAACACACTAACAATGGTGCTTAATGTGCTATAGTAATAAAACTCACAATGAAATAGATATGAACACAAATAAATATTGTTACAATTCTAAATTGATACAAATTGGAAAATTTCATAGGCGAGATGTATGCCAAGAGATGTATATCTTTATTCGTAATAAGCAACTTTATAGCTATACAAGGATAATATGAAAAGAACTTGCTAAAATCATATTATGAAGGGTTTGAGATGGGAACCAATAGGTAATCCTACATGGAGACCATTCCTATCCACCTTAGGGATGGATTTGAAAAGATGGAAGTGGAAAAATATGAAATCTATCCTATCATTACTATTATTTTATTCGCACTCCTAGCCCATTGAATCATTTTGTGAAGCGAAAGAAGCACTTTGGAAAGAGAATAGAAAATTGTTGGAATGGTAAGCTCGATGATGATTACACTTTTTTTCATCATCGATATCAATGAAGATCAAAAATTACTCTCCGTAGACCCTCAAAATTGCAAAATACTAAAAAGCTACTAAAAATAGATTTCTAAGACTTTTCAAAAACGTTTTGGAAATATTTTCTTGATTATCCTCACTTGCGTGACCTAAAATTTTTCCTTGAAACCTATTATCCATTTTTCACCCCCTTGCAAAATGGATCAACCCACAGGTCTGGGAATTTATAGTTAATGGGAGTAGTTTACAAGGTATCTCTCGGAAAAATTTCTCACCATGGATAAGGTATGGAGCAGGGTTTGTTCTAATGATTGATCTGCCAAAATATACATATTTTCACCCCTTGTTGCGTGGAAACCCATTCTTCTGTCATGCAACAACCCTTCTTCCTATCGTGCGACAACCCCTTCTTCCTACCGCATGATAATCACCTCTTCCCCATGCATGCAACAACCCTTCTTCCTATTGCGTGACAACCCCTTCTTCTTGTCACATGAAAACCACCTTTTATTGTCATCCGAGAACCCCTTCTTCCCGTTGCATGACAACCACCTCTTCCTATCATGTGATAACCCCTTATTCCTATCGCATGAAAACCGTCATCTTCTTGTCGCGCAACATCATATCTTCTGTCATGTGACAACCGCCTTCATATCGGCGTGATAACCATTCTTCCCGTCACGTGTCAACACCCCTCTTCTTGTTGCATGACAACTTTCATATTATTGACATATGTACACTACGTGTCAACCATTTATTCTTAACGCGTGACAACATACCTTCTTGTTGCATGATAAGATCCCCTCTTTGACACGCATTATTCTACCTTCCTCATCGTCACTTCCTTTCACGCGTCAACCTCCCCTCGCTGTCATGTGACAAATTTTCTTCTTGTGATACGACAATTCTTTCTCTTGTCGGCAGTGACTCTTCCATTCTTGTCATGCGTCAGCTAGTGGTTCTCGTTGGGTGACAACAAAGAGTTTCAAATATGGCCGGCATTAATGACACTTTACAATATAGCTCAACAATCGGTTTAATGAGGTATGACACCCCTGTTCATCATGCAAGAAAAGTACCATTGGAAAGCGAACCAACATGGTCACCCATACCTCCGTGTAGGTAATTAATGAAGGATGTTTGTTGGTGGCTCCTCTTCTTTATATATATATATGTAAATTCCCCTCATTTGAAGGGGAGAGATTTGAAATTGTAAAGGAACTCTGACAAAATTGTTCCAAGCACTTTTGTGAGCTACAGGCCTCAAATTTATGCATTTTGTAAAGGATTATTGCCTTGTGCCTATATTGTAATGGATTGTGCATCATTTTAAGCAATAAAATTAGTGTTTTGTGGCTCTTCTTTCCCTAGCTTGATTTATATTGCATTTATTTCCTTCTATTATATTTTACAGGTATATTGTGCATACTATGTTCCTTTACAAAGTTTAAATTTTTTGTGCTCCACGAGATTGGAAGTTAAAATGTGTTTTGGGACTGTGGCACTTGGTCTGCCCTCTTCTTTCCCATTTTCCTCCACTTTCACTCACTAGGAATCTCTCTAGCCTTGTTTTGGTGCTATCACCTCCCCTAGTTTAGGATTTACATTTCATGTATTTCTCTTTCTCTAGTCCCTTGGAATTGATAGTTTAGGAGTAGGTTAACATTAGAATAGATCAGAATCAACCTTCTCTCGAGGTTTGTCTCAATCACAAGGGTTCCACACCTGGATATAATCCCATGTTAGTCAAAAGTAGGGTTTTGTAATGTACAAACCCTAGGGTACTACTATTCTGACATAAAAAAACCCTTTTACAATACTTAAAGTGTCTGTGTTCTTTCTAATACATGGTTCTATGAATTTTGGATGGGTTGTTAATAGAAGGAGATAGACTCTTTGACCTATTTGAGTGCTTCAAACATGAATTATGGAATTATCTAGCCAATATGAAGTTGATTCGTAGAATTAGGATACCATTGGGTGTATTATGAATGATAGTTGTAATATGAACATGTAAAAATGTTAGGTGAGTTATAAAGTGACATTTTCTTTCTTATATAGCATTTTGTAGGTGAAATATTATAATAAGGATGACCCTATGGAGATGAAATTACCTAATAAATATATTCACTTCAAAAACACATTTGAGATATTTAAATAGGTGAGACCGTTTAGGTTGACCAAGACCACTTCCCACATGATGAACTATTGTATGGTCCTAAATAGGAGAGATGCAAGGTGAAGTAAAAAGTTGTGGCATGTGTTACAATTTTTTTTTTACTACTTTGATTTGATAATATTTGTAAAATTTATGATAAAGAAAAGTGTAAAGATACTCAATTCATAGAAGAGTTAGAGAGATATATTGATTGGATTTCAAAACTAAGACTTTTTCTTAGCTAGAGCTTGGAATTGTAAGAGTACAAGTTACCCAAATTTTAGTGTCTGCATTCCCCCCTTTATTTTGTAATCGAAAGTTACATGGTTAAAGGAAAAAATACTAGAGTTTAACACACATTTTCTTCACTTGATAGTGGTTTTTAGATGTGTTGGTGTTGGCATGATCCTTGATGAAACCTACAACATAGAGTATGTTCAATGTCTATGTTGGAAACCGATTTGTAACACAAAATATAAATAATGCTTATAACTTTGAACATTCATACAATAAATAATAAGATGAAAAAAATGGAATGAATAAACTTGCTCATTTTGTATAGGGAAGAGTTTTGGTTCGTATTATTCTTTGGATACTTGGAATTACTGCAAATATGTTTGAGGATTGGGGTGATCAGTCCTTTATTTTTTACAAATGACAGAGAGAGACTAGAGTGTTGATTGCAATTCAATAATAGAGAGAGAGAGAAGAGGATATGAAGTTCCATTTTTGATACTTTTTGAAAGATGATGGTCATCCTATAAAGAAAATAACCACTTTGATACCTTTCACATTTGAGAATCTAGTGAGATAAGCTTAAGGATAGGCTATGAAAAACTTAACCTCTTTAATACCTTCCAAAAACTCTCGAGACCACACTATAATAGATGGATATACATCCAATTTTTAGTATTGTAACTATTTGAGTAAGATAAAAAATTAAAGGAATCAACATTTTCATTCCCCATAAGGTGTTGTACTAATAAAACTAAATGTATGGATTTCAATATGTCGACGGGGAGAAGGAGTCTCATGCCCCCAAACCATTTTCTTGAAAATGATTCAATAATGTATAAAACGCTTATTTCAATAAATCTGACATATTCCAGTGAATCTAGACTCCAATATTACAATTTTTGGTGGAAATATATCACCATTTTTGTGTATATTGGATTCCATTTTTGTTTATATTGGATTTCATTATTACTATTATTGGATTCCATTAGTAGTAATATTGGATTCCAATATTGTCATTATTAGACTCATTAGAGTTCCAATTTCTCTATTGTTGTATTCTAATTTCACTAATATTATTTGATTCCAATTTAATTATTATTGGATTCTAATGTCGCTATTATTGGATTCCAATTTTTCCACTATTGGAATCCAATTTCTAAATTCTGATTTTTGGATTTCAATTTCACTATTTTAGGATTTATATTTTTCTATTATTGGATTTCCACACATAAGCCTATGGATACTAACTTACATAATCCTAGCGGTTGCTAACTTACATAAGAATAACAACCACTAGGTGAAATAATCCTAGCGGAGGAAAAGTTACATATTCCTAACAACCGCAAGTTACATAAGCATATCGGCCACTAAGCTACATAATCCTAGCAGACACTAACTTACATAAGACTAAAGGTGAAAAATTTACATCAGCATAGTGTCCACAACTTACATAAGCCTAGTGGCCTCTAAGCTAGATAAGGGCCTACAGCAAGTCACTAAGTTACATAACCCTAGAGGGTGCTAAATTACATAAGCCTAGCAGTCATTAAGTTACATAAGCCTAGCAACTGTTAAGTCACACAAGCGTAGTGGCCACTAAGATACATCTTTTTAACATTTATTTGATCAATTTTTAAAATGGAAATCATTGTAATGGAACTTAGCGGTCGTTAGGCATTTCAAAATAGAAGATAATCCAGATAATGTGAACTACTTTTATCCAAGATGATAAATTTTTAGAGCTTAGAAATCGCTTTGATTTTCCATTCTATAAATAATAACAAATATTAGAGATTTACGTTAAACATGTTGTTTTAAAACATGGATTTGATAATTTATTTCCATAGGAAATCAATTCCTTCGAGATAATTATATTGAAAATTACATAAGGATTGATCCCTCTCAAGGGTATCTAGTCCAACCAATTTTAACTACAATACATTAATTATTGTTCTTGAAGTTGTGCAAGGTATGTCTGAATAGATTCATGTCCCCGATTCAATATTTTAATTTGATCTCATTTCCATATTTTTCTTGGTGTCCATGCCTAGATGACGTTGTCTAGATCAATCTCTAATGTTTCCCTTGATTTTTCTATAAGCATCCTTGGTACTTCTCTTTTTATGTATTTTATTTTACTTTGGGTTCCCATTAACTTACCCTCATCTTTTGAGCCTTTGAGGACATCCTATACTGGAATTCGTTCTACCCTGCCCATCCATATAGGTACATTATCATCAGTTGGTCTTACTAGTATCATCTTCCCATCATTCACATCCACTACTGGGTTGAATTCATCTCGAGGTCTATCACACAAATAGGCTCCAACATATATATCCTTATTTGAAAGGATATTTTGATCGTAGTAGTTATCCATGTCATGACATGGTGCACCTAGTATGTCGATCATACATTACGCTATCTTAAAAGGATATCTCCATAATGAAATGAATTTTCCATGCATTCCCTTCGGCTCTTTTCTTTTATCCCACAACAGACTAGGTAATGAACCTTGAAATATCATTATTTAGATTTCTTATCCAAAAATTATTCGATTTTCTCTACGATGTTCCACAATCATATCAATTAACTTAGTTATTGTTTCCTGTAGCTCTGTCACAGTACATGATTCTTTTCTCCACATAGTCTTGAAATGTATCATCCTCAATCACATTTTCCAAATTTAAAGTTGGCAACTCTAAAGAGATAGGAATATTAACATCAACTCCATACAAAATTGAAAAGGGGACGTACTCATAGCTCTCTTTAGGGTGATACAAATAGCCGAGAGTACATCGTACAATGCTTTGTGTCATGTCACTAATTTTCATCAACTAGCTTCCCAATTATGATATATAGTCACCAAGTTATTATTACTAGATTCCTAAAAACATTTCCTGGGGTAATTATCTCGAGGCATGAGCCAAAGTATTTCCATATCCATATTAAAATTCATTGAGATCATAAGATGAAAAATTGGGAGTGCTATTAGCCATAATCCTATGAGGAACATTGAATCTCACTATTATATTATCCTTGATAAAGTAACAAAAACTTTGGAGGTAACATGTTTCATTGGAATTACATCCACCCACTTCATGAAATAATTAGTCCCAGTTAGAACATAACTATGTAAATCACTTTGAAAAAGGATTCAAATCTCCAATAAATCCAATTCCCCACTTTCGAAAGGGCTCATCAAATACCACCGACCTTAGAAGGAGGGATGCAAATTTTGACGACCAAAAATTACTAACGTGCCTTGCACTTCACCACCCACATTGATTCATCTTGGAATAAAGTGGGATAAAGTCTAATATTTCTGTAGGATCTTATGAGTTGTGATAGATGTTGAAAAATTTCCTCCATATGTCAGGTTAGGATATGCCTCTAGAAGTTTACCCTATTTAATTTTGTCTACGCATCGGAGAAAAACTCCATCGATTCCTCTCTTGTAAAATCCATGGTCCTAGAGCACATAAATAATAGACCTCAACTTGATTGTTCACTTTTTTAGGACTCATATGTTCATAACATTCTCCATAAGTGAAGAAGAATGTGACATCCGAATACCACTCATTCATTGTGCTTACAAACAAAACTATGGGTTGTTCTTCATTATCGCCTCTAATGCTATTAGCTTCTTCCTCAAGATTTATTTCAGTAATAAGATGGCACAAACCTCTCCCACATATAATATTGGTAGGTTTAATATCCATATCATACTCCTACACCTTGGAAATCCAGTTTCCTCTCTCGACTACCCAACTCTTAGTGAGTTAAAATAGACTTTATCATTGTGTTCTAACAAGGACCAATGTGTGAGAATTCATGATATAATACCCGAAAGTTTTTACCACCCAGGACTACATCATAAGTGTGTTTCTAAATTTGGGACATATTTATCTCATGATCCTTTAGATGACAACACATATAAGAAAGAGGAGATTCCAATCCTTCAGAATTATTTTGCATTAATATAGCGGACACTTTGTATGAGCCAAGGCATAACTATACATGATAAAGTATTTTTTTGAATATGGGCGACCAAGACCAGGACATGAGCTATGGATTTTTTTATTTCATCGAAATAAACCTTTCAATAGAAAATCCATTGAAATGAAACTTCACCTTTCACCATTTCCACAATGTCGAGTCTTCTAAAAAAGTCAAGAACAAATTGTCCTAAGAAATTAAACTTCCCAAAACATTAGTGTACACTAGTTTTACTTGTAGGAAGAGTGATACTTTCTATAGCCTTGACCCATTCAAGATCAATCTTAGTTCCCTCCTT
The DNA here is from genome assembly GCA_018340775.1 of Taxus wallichiana var. yunnanensis. Lineage (NCBI taxonomy): Eukaryota > Viridiplantae > Streptophyta > Pinopsida > Cupressales > Taxaceae > Taxus > Taxus wallichiana. The sequence goes on along the minus strand of CM031237.1, from coordinate 973,998,309 downwards.
TGTCATAATATGTTCTAGTAATTTCCCTTTTGTAACCACAAACATAAATTTCTTGGGATTCAAGGAAATCCCGTGTTGTCAACACCTTATCATAATCTTCTAAAGTTGATGACAATGATGTTGCCTATTCTTAGAGAAGACTGTAAGATCATCCAAGTATAATAAATTATTTTACCCATTAGGTCTTTGAAATCCAAGTCCATTTCCCTCTAAAAATTATCTCAAGCGTTGATTAACACGAATGATATTATCCAATATGCGAACGTGCCCCATGGAGTAGTGAACATTATCTTATGTTGATCTTATACAACATCCTCAACCTGATTGTATCCTAAAATCCATCCAACATGGAGAAAATCTTTTAAATAGTTATTGTTTGCAACACCTGATCATAATAGGCAAGGGATTATTGTATTTTAATAAATATTGATTGAGATTACGAAAATCAGCATAGATGCAGATTCCTCCATTTTTCTTGCACATCAAAATGATGTTGGCCACCCACATGGAGTGATGGATTGGAAAAATTATTCTTTCATCCAAAATCTTATAGATTTCCACAATAATGGTGTCATAAATCTTTAGATTATAATGTCATTATTTTTTTCTGTAGGGTTGAGCATCTGTTTTGAGGGGAATATTGTGTTGAATATATTTTGGTTTCAAATATTTCAAGTCCGCATAAGACCAGGATAAAAAATCCATGTCTTTCTTTAAAAGCACCAAAAAATTTCTCTTTTATTCAAGAGAGTAGTATTTTTCAATGTTTACAATCATGGTTTCTCTATAGAGGCAAGATTAACATGTTCGACCTCGGTGGAAGAATTGGTTTCAGATTGTTTCTTCTTTTGAATAATGGGATCATGCTTGTTGAATAATATTTCAAGGGACACCGATCCTTTGGGAATTTTATTTCCCTTGAGTTGATAACTTATCTATTGATTTCCGACATTAACCAAAAGTATATTCTTGGAAATCGATTCGTAACCTTTAAAGTAGAGTTCACCTAAATTATAAAAATTTCAAGAAAAGTAAAGATATGTTGATCATCATTGAATAGCTTCCAATGATAGGAATTTGTAGGAAAACTAAATTAATAGAATATCTCAATGGTGTATTTATCTTCCTTTAACTCTAGATGAGGTATAAGTAATGAATTAGACACTACAAGAGAATCCACCTTGTCGTTGTGATTTCTACGGATATTGCCTTGATGTAAAAGGAATCGAAGTCTTCAATATAGTCCCATAGCCTATTTATGTAATGTTTCATGTGATCATTTTCATCCGATAAACATTTCTAACCCGATTCACAATGATCTCATGCTCTCCTTGGGCTTTGAGATTACTATCCCCCTTTTCTTTTTTATAGTCTTTAGACCTAACAAAATGCCTCATATTCGGCAGTGTTATTAGTATTATAAAATTTTAATTTAAAGGATAAACAAAATATTTCATACTCAAGATGCATGAGTGCTACACCAACACTAGATCTAGAATTTGAGAAGCTATCATAAAATTCCAAAGTCTATATTTCATTAGAATCTTTCTCTGTGGATCGAACCGAAGTGAATTTCTGATCTAAGGTCATAAAATAAGTCCTTGGGATGATAATATTTTGTGACTAAGTATTTTTCTTGAGATTCTTATTCGAGTGTAAGCATGGTTCCATTGAGTGGTATCTTTTCCTTTTACCAATCCATATGGATTTCTGCTCCTACATCTCTACAAAAACTCTTCCTAGCAATATTACATAAGCAACATGGATATCCACAACCAGGATAGTCATTTTGACTCTTTTCTTGTAAATGAATAAAATACAAACTAAGATATTTGATTTGACTAATTAGTGGGACCCGCTTATTTTCCATGGAATAATAACACCCGAATAGTTTTGTGAGAGTGAACCCCAAAGCATGATCCAACTTTGCATGCATAACATTATCCGAGTTCCCGCATTAATGATGCAATTTTTAAGTTTAAAACCATTAATGAGTAATGAAAAATAAAAATGGTTTGATTTTTCTAGAGGAAGAATTTAAAACCATATTATTTTGAGATGAGGGAGGAAACTGATTAGGAAGGAGCCCTTTAGATGAAGCACTAGAAGATACAACAACTTTACTTTTAACAAAATTTGCTAGCTTTTGAACTTGCTGATTGGACTTAAGGTACTCTTGCCTCGACATCTAAATTTTGGTTCTCTTGGTATGATTGATGACGTCGAAAAAAAGTGTAGGATGGGATAATTTAAGGTTCAAATCCTTCAATATTCGCATGTGTGTGATAGGAACTTATCTTGGGAACAACGAAAGAATAAGCATTAGAAGTAGTGGTAGTCTTTTTAATAGTAGATTTCTCTTTTGGTTGAATAGGAAAAGGAGTCCCCCTTTTGGAAATATTTGGAATGACTACTTGATCTTCCTTTCTTTAGAATTTTCTCTAGGTTTTTCCACTTCTTTACTTTGATTCTAGGAACGGGTAAGAAATGAAACATTGACTACTCATATCATTTTTTGTATTGTTACAATCATATTCTTCATACTTCAGGTACCCAATGTTGGAGTTGTCAGCTGATTCATCATATGATTCATAAGTGTAACCGGTAGCTTCAAAGGAATCGTCATCTTCATCACTTTCTTCTTCATTCATCAACTACTTCCATGGAAGCATTAATAGGGGATATTCAATAGCCAATCTAGGCTTAGTGTCCGGTAATCAATTTTTGTCTCTAGTAGGAGCACTATTTTTTTATTAGAATTCCTTCTTGGAATATGCTAATAAGGAACATTTGGTACATTATGAGACATTTGTTACTTAAAGTTCAATTAATGATTATCTAAATTTTGAATCATAGGATCAAAGTGGTACTCTAAGATGTACTCTAATTCTTAAATTTTGAATATTCCCTTCTCATCATGTCACCATGATTATAGAATCTTCAATTTTTATTGTCGTTGATTATGAAGTGGCCAAATCAGTAATATTCGATCTTCTATAAAAGAAAATTACTTCAGGAGGTTGGGCATTAACAAAAGTACTTTTGATTCTCAAGAGTGGGAATTGCACATTTTGGGATTTTATAGATCAACTTGTTTCAAAATTTTCCACAAAATCCTACATGGACTCACGTGATTCTTTCTTCATTTGTGTGAGTTGAGCTAGTAATGCATATGCATTTCTACGGCTTTGAATCTTTCTTCAAATAATTTTCTAATTGTCTCAAAGTTATTGATAGATGTAGGGTAAGATGATAAAATCACTCAAAAGTGGTGCCTTGGAGCGTCTCAATAAATAGCCAAACAAATAATTTTTTGTGAGCTACACCCATAACTCCACAAGATATAAAAATGCATCTATGTGTTCATCAAGATGTTTCTTTCCATCACCATTAAACTTTAGGAAGGTATTATGTGATCCATTTAGAAAATCATGTAGCGGTTGGGCCAAAGGCAAGAGGAACAATAGTTGAGCCCCAAGGACCAAAGGTTGTGGTGGAACCATCCTTTTGAAATATGTACATGCAGGAATTCGATTGTCACTCAAAAATAACATGCTCTATATGTAGCTAATGCATATTGTAATTGTGCAAAATGATTTCTTTGTATGGGTGACGTACTACTTGTATGCCCAGAGGAACATATTTCACGTGCAATATTAAAATTTTGTTACTAAAACAAGTCAAATATAGGATTCAATTCTCCTCTTGCTCAAACGGAATGAGTAAATTCCCTTATTTTCATCTTGAACTTGGGAATCAATCAATAGGACAAAGAAAATTAAAATTCACCAATAGTATAATAAAGTTAGTATTAATTGTCAAGAATCCCCAAGAGACTCACCAAAAATAGTTGGTTGGATATTTTTTCAGATACAAATTATGAGGTTCAACCACAAGATATATGCAACAAAGCCCCTCCTCGAATAAAGGGGTGGCTACCTTTTTACTAATCTAACCACACCAAAGAATATTTACAATACTTACACTAATCTAACCATTTGGGGTTGGGATCTCATCCTAGTAGATTTATTCTTTATAGAAAGGAAGATGGATGAAAATGGAAGAAAGGAAATGACTATATAAAGTTAGAAGCATGAGAAAAATTTTTGTAGAAACACGCTTTCTATTATCTAAATGCATATCCAAATATATTAACATGAGATTAAATAGTAATAATATGTTGAAGATACAATAAACAATATAATGGAATTTAAAGAACCATGTAATGCATTGAACATAAGAACAATACCTTAAATGAAGAAGATAATACCACAACACAATTTTTAATAGATATCTCTTATATTCCTTAATAGCAAGATTGAAAATAAATTTTTTTCTCTTTCCAACTCCAAGATCTATACTATTGTTACAAAAATATCCAACCCTTTACAATGCCACAACATTTTACATTTATAGAGAAGGGGAGGAGAGAAAAGGGGAAATAGTTTGGATTGCATGCTAAAAATAACAAATACACATTAATAGTTCATTTGAATGGTTCTCACAAAATGACCCAGTCAACTTGAAAATCCAAAAATATGTTCCAACATCTTGAAAATTAACATGGTTGATGAAAAAGGAAACAACACGATAAAGCTTTCAATCAGATTTATCTTTTTCCTCTTCAAGAGTTTCATGCTTTTGGAGAAATTCCTAGAACTTCTGGATCATATCATGTGTTTCTTTTTCATCTGGTCTCAGGAGTATAGACTCAACACATCACACATTTCCCATATTTGCAAGAATATACTAATCATTCTTGATGAATTTGGATAATTTTCTCCTAACATTTTCACATAAGATTAATTTATCAATGGCTCCCAAGCCAAAATATTCTTTAGCTGAAGACTCTTTTTCAACCAAGTCCTTGAAATTTTTGAAGAGATCATCAATGGGTAATATATTTAATCCATCATCCAAGACATTTTTAAGGAGCTTGGCCATTTCATCATCAATGTCATTGGTGGCATCAACTGCTTCCTCTTTGGCCTATTGAAGCTTTTCACAAGCTTCTTGAAGGATCTTGACTCAAAAATCAATGGCTTTACAAAAATCAAAATGCTTATCCTTTTCATCTATGACTCCTCCGAGAAAGATATTAGAACTAATTTTTTTACACTCTCTTAGAGCTTCCAATGATAACTCCTAATTTCCTTTCTCTTCCATAAGCAGATTTTTAACTTCTCAATGTCTAGCCTCACTTTCTCAATGTCATTGTAGGTATCCAAAAATCTTTGATTATAATTTTTAATTGAGTAAGGCGAAATTGTATCCATTTTTCCACATGCATATCCTTTTGACTGATATTTTATTTTTCGAGCACAAACGAGAAATCAAAGCTGATTAGAGCAGGGGAAGGGATCTGGATCTAAGTGGGATTAGAGAGATTGAGAAAAATAATAATTGTTCTACCTTCTCCTTCAACTCATCTTTTGAAGCTTTAATTTCCTTAAGATTCTTGAAAATATTGTCCATGGTTGTTTGCACATCCTATTGTTTACCTTTAGTTGTAACCTTCTTAAGTGTCACCTTGGTTATTTGATAGTATGAGGTTGAAATATCCTCCTTGGTCTTATCCATAGTAGGCACAACAATATCAGCAAACCTTTTCTTGGATTCATTAATTTTTATGTGGGAGATGGTCTTCGGTTTCTTTGATGTGCGTGAGGGTGTAGGTTTTAAGGAAAAAAATAAAAGGCCTCAAGAGGGACAACTGTATTCCTTTTCTTGGGGTTTGGCTTACTATCTAGGAGGGAACAAAGGAAGAGAGTATGTGTGTGGGAGGATAAGTAACCATCAATATGGTATTGAGGGGAGTATAAAAGTGGTTACCAAACATGGGGGAATGGAAAATATGGTCATGAAAATGGTATACGAAGTGAGAGTGGAACATGGGGCAACAAAAGAGGATGAAAGCTGGGTTGCGTGAGGATATCCAAAATTCATAACAATTCTAGTTTAAAGGGGAGAAACAAATGAGAAAAAAATTGCAATGAGTGATACCAGAGGAGATGAGGGAAATGGATGAGAAGTGGGTACAATGGATGCAGGGAAAGATGAGATCTACAAGGTGGAAGATGGTGGTGAAGAAGAAAGGTGATGAGAGGAAAACACAAGGAGGATATGTGATGAAAAGTGTTACCTAAGGGTGTAAGGTAACAATAGGGACGACATGAGTGATGACGGAGGAGGAAGACAAAATTAGTTGAGTAACCACAATTCAACTTGATGTCTCATGTGTATGTTGATGAGAAAGAGAATCAACCAAAATGACTAATGTGGTGGGAAAAATAGATGAAGGAGGAGGATTTTTGGTCCCACGACTCTAGAAATTGAACTTAAAATTATTTTCAAAAGCCTCACATTTATCCTTTTCCTCATGAAAGGGGCTCACTTCTGATGTAGAAGTGATTGGAAACTTTGGGAATTAGGGATATTTTGGCTGAATATTCCACGAATGCAACCAAGTGTTGGTCTCAAGGAGGATTTGAGCATCCCTATCATGAATGCATGTAGATTCCTTAAAATACCATTTGATTGGAGGAAATCTCATATTATCACCATCCATTTGCTCATACATAGATTACAAGAAATTTAAATCATAAACTTCTCCTTTAGGAACATTACCGAGATTAACATTATAACCTCGCCAAAGGTTAATCTGTTGTTATCTTTCTCCTAATTTCTACTTCATCGCTAAAATCAGCCTAAATGTCCTTAAAGTATGGAACATGGAACTGCAGTGTTATATAATCTTTTAGAATGCCACAATAGTGAAATCCTGACCTAGAAGGGATTGTTATCTTAATTTATTCTTACATTTCAATGCTGGCATTTTTTTCTTTAACAACGAAGGTGCCGGTATATCTTCCAATGGAGATGGCGAAATGAATCCTTGCCTTGTGCTTTCTTTTTGGAACTTTTGAAGATCCAAAATTATCTGACCAAGTACATGAGAATTTATTTGTCACTTGGAAACCCAGGAAGAAGAGTTAGATAACACTAGAACACTCTAACATGAAGATATATGTGAATGTTCAAAACTATAAGAATATGCAACCCCAAAGGAGAAACTCCGCATTTCATGCTATGTTTTTGACCCTTTTCTTAGAGACATTTGGGTCCAATATACAAATGACGTTGTAGAAGAAATAATCATTAACCCTCTAGAAATGAGTCTTGCTTCCCTTTAGGTGCATATGAGGATAATAATTGTAGACATTATCTCGAAGGTCCGTAATCCACCGTTGTCGATCCTTGGTACAACCTAATTCTTGTTGTAACATATGTGACATATGACATCATATATAATTTTCTTGTGGTCAATACTTATCGCATATGTCTATCAATTTTTCATTGATGAATGCACCCCAATTGAAGAATTGATCGTTCTTTCTTAAGATGGTGATAAATTTGTACATCCACGCTTGGAATTCTTTGGCCTTGGAGAGTCCAAAAACTATGTTGAGAAGTGTGATGATATCTCTCGATCTCAAGGATGAAGTCACTCCGGGAACCATCTTGTGAAATTCGACACACAAAAGGCTTAGGCTTCACTAAGTATTTCTTGTTTACGTTCTTGATGTAGCTAGCCATGTTGTCATCCTAAGCTTATTGAGATACTTTAGGTTTGTTTTTACGTATGTTGTGTAATTAGGAAGCTTTAAAATATGTCAAACTAATCGCCTTTCCAATCGGATGATAAAATTTCTAGTTTAATCTAGAGCATATCTCGGTCTTAGTGTCATAGTGACTCGGCAGCAGAACAAGAATGATTTTGGGGCACCGAGTGGAGATTGGAAAGGTGGTAATCTGAGGTATTCAACTATTAGAGATACATTACATCCACGCAGATCTGCGAGGAAGTTTGTACTCTATTCCTAAATTCTTCCATGTCAATATATCCTGACTTGATTGATCTAATATCAATATTAGAATCGATATTAGAGGGATGACCGATCACTGATACTTGAAATTCATATCTTTTGAATTTTCTATTTTTCCCTTCCCCTATCCTAAATTATACATGAAGGGTAGGAATGAAAAAAATTCGTGAAAAGTCACATAAAATCCTTAAGGGAGAGAGTTAGGTTTTGGCCTCCGCAAAGCACCATGTGCATCTGATACACTTTCATAAAACTAACCCTATATTACAACTCTTAAAACCCGACATACCAAAGGGGAAAGGTGAACTTGTTGAGTAGCTAGGATCTCTAACACGTGATTGGAAAACAGAGCTTGTTTTACATTTGGAATGACTCGACGCTTTTCAAAACTTGAACATTAATCATCACCTCCTAAAACAAAAAAATACTATCGGAGATTTTAATTTCTTGCACTTTGAAACTTCCAATTCACTCGTCAAGAAAAAGAAGTGTCTCAAAGTGGGAAAACTCAAACACCGAGATGAGCCAAAAATCAATAAGTGTTTCCTCCAACTTGTTTATTTAGAAAATTTTCCCTAACAAGTAGGTTAAAAACTCAAAAGTTCATGTTGAGGTTTTTAACATACTTACTAGAGTAAAATCCAAAATGGGAGAATGAAAAATGAGGAGTGAGAGAGAGAAACGAGAAAAACTAAAAACAACTCCTTGAATGAGAAAGAAATAATAAAAAAATATCCCAAAAATAAAATATGAATTAAAAAATGGAAAAAAACTCACTAAAATAAGAACCAGATTTTGAAATCCAAGAAAATTGAATAAAATACTAAGAAAATGTCAATTGGGTTTGCGCATGATGAAAGAAAGAGGGAAATTCAAAATTTAGAGAAAGTACAAGGTACAAATAACATGGAAATCCCACCTATTTGTAAATGAAATACCATTAATTACATCTAAGATGCCACATGTGGGCTTCCAACTCCACCCCGAAATTTATTTCATTTACTCGAGGGAGGAAGTTTGACCACACGAAACAGGTCATACAAATGTGTACTCGGGTATCGAAAACCTGATACAAATAAGATAGAAAGGAATTGGGAATTAGATTCAAACACTAGGTGAGATATAACATGTAAATTGGTTACCATGTTCCAGTGCTCAAAAAATCAAAAGTCGATACACTATAATGTTTTTAGGATTCGGGTTCGGAAAACACATGACATGATGCATGTGTTTTACAGGTAAGATGTTCTGATGTAATAAGAACCTGAAACCCAAAAGACCCTGGTTTGTCAGGTTTTTAGGGGCGAAGGCATCTTACATAAAACATGTAAAATTCAAAGGAAACCGTAAAAATATCACAAAAGGCACAAAGAAAGCATTTTTGAAGTGACAGTTTAGAATGAAAAAGTGATTTTAACAATTCATCAATGTGAAAATTTGATTATTTATCTCCATTTTATCGATGAACTCAAAAATGGGATAACAAAGTCGTGGAATGTAAATACTAAATGATAATGCCAAACCTTTAAAAATAATTAGGCCCCTAAAAAATTGACTTGACATTATCAATAATAGAACTCACATGCTGAACAACAAAACAACTTTTAAAATATCTCAATTTTTAAACCTTAAACCCTAAACATGTTTGATGACGAGATGATGATGGAAATGATGATGACAATGACCATGACCATGAAAATCACAACAAAGATGAAAATAAAAATGAAAATGGTTATATTACTATTAATAGTATACAACATATAATAATAATATTGATATTAATAATTGTATAAATAATAACATTGATAATAATATTGATGACATTTTGATGAATGATAAAATGAGAAAAAAATGATGATGACAATGACGATGATGTTGAGTACGATGACGATGAGATGAAGACACCAATAACAATGATGATGATGATGATGCCGACGATGAAGATGGCGAGAATGATGATGACAACGATGAATATTACCAATACCATGATGACCATGACAATGATGATGAAGAAAATGAAAAACAATGACAATAAGGAAAAATTAGTTTCTTCATTAAAATTTTAACCATCTCTAAACATGAGGCATATGAATATTTAGAATATCATATTACATATGCAATGTATGTATCCATCGATACTTGTAGGTTGTATTTCTTGATCATAATGACAAATTTGGGCTGGTGTTGTCCATATAAACACATGTGGATATTTCCTATAAACAAAAGTATAAATTATGAAACATAACTACCAAACACTTAACCCTAAATGATATACCGTAAAACCTTATGAAAATCTATCAATCATAAATATAAACAATTTATGAGTGGTTTTTTTGAGTTGTAGAATTCAATGTTTGATGTCTAGATTTATCATTTACATTTTTTATTTCATGTTAGGGTTTATTGTTTGATGATATTGTGATTAAAATTTTATGATTTTTATTGCATCATGTTTATTATTAAACTATATTAAATCATGTTTCTATGTGTATATGTTATCTATATTAAGGGTTATTATTTTTCAATTTCATATAACATATGATTATATTAAAATAAATAAAAAATTAGCATTCACATGAATCTTAAAATATGCATATTTCCTTCTTGTAAATTAGTTTCTTCATTGAAATTTTAACCTGTCTCTAAACATGAGGCATATAAAGGTTAAAATGGCATATGGTGTATTACATATGCATTGCATATGTCCGTTGGTATTTACATGTTTTATTTTTTATCATAATGATGTTTTTTTACTGGTGTTTTCCATATAATAACCTTTGGATTGGTTAACTCATTATTCACATGGATTTTAAACCTTTGTATTAGATCTTGTATCTCCTCATCACTTTGGTATGATACACATGCAATTCTTCATAAAAAAGAATGACATCAAATAAAAGAGTGTAGAAGTTATAAAATGGAATAACCAAATAAAAACATTAGATATATACATGCAAGAGACGGTTGGAAGTAGAGGGAACCGATGGTAACCGTTGACCATATAGATAAATTAAATGCCATGTAGGCATAACTAAAAAAACTTGATATATTATTATAACATTCCACCCTTAATACATTGTTTTTAAACATCATATTTCTAAATGGTGGACTCCCCTTATTCCAAACATGGTAAAATATTTACACTATCTCGAGTATCCCACTCACTTTGAGGTGGCATGTCATATTTTTGGCTTCATGGTCTTGCTGACACCTTGGTTTTTCCTTGCAGGATTACCAAAAACCTGGAAGTGACATGAGTACATCTCTCTACTAACACCTTCAGTGGTTTCCCAGATTACCACGCACCCCTATGGTTTTCTGTCTATAGGTTGACCACGAACTTGGAGGTGACAAAAGGTATTCAACTATACACTTTTGATGTCTCGTGGATTTCTATAAACCATTTTCCAAGAACTAAGTGTTACTTTAGTGTTTTTCTCTTGATAATGTTCTTCATCAGGAGGTACCAAAATGGAAAATAATTCTCAACATTTATATTGAAAAACACATTGCACACATCAAAACCAGACCAAACATAACATACAAACACACTAACAAAAATGTCACCAAAGCAATGATGCAACCCCGTCATAGGTGAATGACGAGAGGACGTTAATTCTCCTCCAACCTCTGTGTATCCTCCAGTCTCTAGTAAGTTTATAATTAGTTAGCAAATATAGATTTAAGGCTCATTTGAAAATGATTTAAAACACTTCTATATCTCTTAATATTTTGTATGTTCACTAGTGAATATCTTTGCATGACAGTTGTATATGCTCCATGGTAAGTCCCATCTTCATGTGGTCTCGCATGACCAATTCCTTATTTGTGTGTATGCGGTAAGACTTAAAACCACCATTGTGGTAAGTATTGAAGGCCGAGACAAATGGTAAATTACCGAATGCCTTGATCAAATATTGATAATCAACATATATTTATACTGATGAGGATCGAGTTATAGGTGAGGATTGTTAGATTAATTAATACATTGTTAATTAATTAGTTGTTAGTGAATGTTAGTGAACAATTATATAACTGTCCCTCTCGCTGCTCTCGCTACGGCCTATATAAAGGCGTGTTCGGCTGTATCATTGCACATAGCAATATTCAAATCATTATTTGGAGCGCCTTCATTGGTAACAGAGCTGGTTATGCGTGGAGGAGAGCAGGAGCCTGAAACCTTCTTCCGTTCTATTTCTGCGTGGAAAGAAAACTGCGTTTTTTCTGGCGTATTTCTTTGTTTGTTGTGCAATCGAACGACCAAGGGAGACTCGTGCACTTGCTGGTCGTGAGGTGAACCTGTGCATGGAGATTCAGAGTGGAACCTTGTGAATTTCTTTGCTGAGCGTGGAGAATTTGCTGTGCTGAGCAGTGTAGATGTTGGCATTTTAAGGCAGCGACCTGTGTGGAAGAAGAATTTGCTGTGTGCATGGACAGCGACCACGAAAGGAGACATTGCTGAGCAAGAGTCGTGCTTGTGACTGCCATACTACCTGTAGAACCACGTGAAATCCCATCCAAACCCCTGTATGTGTAAGCAAAGCCGGGAAATTGCAAAACTGTGTGTGCGCGTATGTCTCAAATTTCTGATGCACAAAGCACCGTGAGCAATGCACCAAATATTTGGGCATTGAATGACAACGAAGACACCACTGGGCTGTTCTTTGCCTTGGTCAATGAGCTACACAACACTGGGAACATTCTCTTTGACGAGATTGTGCGCCGAGGACTGTTGGAATATTTTTGGTTCGACGTTCGATGTCAAGCACGGCGGATTCGTGCAGAACTTGAATGTGGTTATGATGCAGATGACGAATGTGAAATAGAATGCCCACAGGAGCGTCGGTGTCTCACTGCACGAGCCTATAGAGCCCATCTTCGGGACAGATTCCTTCAGTAAGCATTGTAGCCATTTTTGAAAATAAAGAAATAAATAAAATACATTTTTGAGTTTTTGAAAATGTCTGCTCCAAAAATATTGCTATCCGATGCCCAACTCTTGAAAGGGCCAAATTTCGTGCATGGAAAACCAAAATGCGGACGATTCTTCAATTTGAAGATCTTTGGGGGATTGTCTTTGGCAAAGACGCCCCTCCCACAGACGCTGATCTGTTGGAAAAATATGAAAAGGCTGATGCGAAAGCGCTAATGCTCATCACCCTGAGTCTTTCTGATGAGGTGCAGCCATACATTCAGGAAGTAACTTTCTTTCTTCTCAGGCATGGAGTGCATTGTGTACCATCTACGAAGCTAAGAATCGGACGACAAAGTTGCAACTTCAGACAAAGCTTCATACGATGAGTATGCATGATGGCGAATCAGTAGAAGCCTTCTTGCAGTGTGTAGCTGAGTTACATGCAGAACTCTCTGCGCACTCGGTGAACTAGTGGACGAAAAGTTGCTAGTCCCGCTCACCCTGCGAGCTCTTCCTTCCCGTTTGGACATTGATCACCACGTTGACAATCACTCAACAGGAGGTGAGTTTTGCAACCCTGGTGAATTATCTCCAGCAGGAAGAAGCCATGCAAAATGTACAAGAAGCCTTCGAAGACAAGGATCTCATCACGAGGCAAAAACATAAGCCTCAGAAAGGGAAATCAGCCCCCCAGAATCAGAAGCAGCATCCTCAGTAGCCATCTTCACACAGCGGGCCACCCCAAAAGCAGCATAATCACAAGGCGGATCGGTGGTGCCACATTTGCTCCACGGATACGCACACGACTGCGAACTGTTATTACAATGGTCACAAGTATGGAAACTCTGGTGAAGAGAGCACTTCGGGCGGATATTCCAAGAAATCCCGATGGCATGCTCGTAATCGAGGCGCAAGGGCCACATTTCTGCTCAACGGATGCCACCTCTAATGAAGAGGTACTCGATATCGACTCATTCGACATTGTTCTAGTCTCACGACTTCACAGCCGTCGAAAGATGTCCGGTTAATTGATTCAGAGCCAACAAACACATGACTTTGCAATAAGAAGTTGTTCCATACTCTGAGTGACTGGCCCACTGAGATCGGATCACCATTGCAGACAATCAAGAGTATATTGTAGCAGGGATTGGTGATGTCATCATTCCTCTTGGAACATGAAGATGTACACTCACAAAGGTGCTATATGTTCCAGGTTTGACTTCAAATCTTTTGTCTGTAAGTCAACTTCTTAACCATAGAATGCAGGTTGAATTATTTGTTGAGAAAGGGGTCAAGTCCTGCATCATTTCCCAGGGAGATTCAGTCATTGCTCAAGCATTTTTGAAGGGCCGTCTATTTGCACTGGATGCGGTCACTTCATCTAGCGTTGCTCTCTCTACATCAACGGCGGAGTCCACTGCACTTTGGCACTTTCGATATGGTCATCTTTCTGCCAAGGCTCTGCATCAGCTCAGTGCGAAGGAAATGGTAAGAGGGCTTCCTCCACTCTCCCATTCCTTACCTGTTTTCTTGGGATGTCTTGCGGGAAAACAACATAGAGGTCCATTCAAACAGAGCTCTTATCATTCTACAGAGCATCTTCAGGTCGTTCACACCGATCTGTGCGGACCCCTGCCAGCTAGCTTCCAAGGTTTTGCGTACTTTCAACTCATCATTGATGATTACTCACGGAAAATGTGGGTATATTTCCTTCGAAAGAAGAGTGAGGCACTTGCAAATTTCCAAACCTTCTACTAGCAAGCCACCAGGTAGTCTGGGAAGCCTCTTCTCCTCCTCCGCTCAGATCGAGGGGGGGAATTTGTGTCAAAGAAGTTCTTAGCATACCTGAAGCAGCATGGCATTCAACAACATTTGACTGCACCCTACACGCCCCAACAGAACGGGATTTCCGAGCGCCACAACAGACCATCATGGAGATGGCTCATTGTATGCTCTCGACCGCCAAGTTGGAGGATCAGTTTTGGGCAGAAGCAGTCCAGATAGTAGTGTATCTACTCAACCGGGAACCCACAAAGATCTTACGTAGAACAAGACACCGGAAGAGGTATGGACTGGTCGTAAACCTTCTATTCATCATTTGAGAGTTTTTGGTTGTACTGCATATATGCATGTTCTAGATAAGAGAAGGAAGAAGATCGATCCAAAGACACTGCCATGTCTTTTCTTGGGGTATAGTACTACCTCAAAGGCATATCGTCTCATGGATCCTAAGACGAAGAAGATCTACGAGAGTCGAGATGTGGTATGTGATGAGTCGTCCTTTGACTCCCTACCACACAATGGAGATCCAGTACCGACCTCGTCACATAGATTGCTCACACATCCAGATGATGAGCAAGATGATTCTTCTCAGAGAGAAGAAGAGCTGAGTGGAGACTTGTTCGTTGATCTTGGCACACTAGAAAACACATCTTCACATCAGCAACACCAATGTCCGAAATGGGTCCAGAGTACTATCAGGGATGCACACCTGAACTCACTTCCTGGTACTTCTATGGGAGTTAGAACACGAAGTCAAGCTAGACATGAGGTAAATTTTGCACTCATGAGTTCAGTTGTTGAGAGCACCGAACCTGACACTGTTCATGAGGCATTAGACCAACCACAGTGGAAACAGGCTATGGATGCTGAATATGATTCCCTGATTCAGAATCGGACGTGGGAACTTGTCGATCTGCCTCCAGGTAAGAAATCCATTGGCTGCAAATGGATTTTCAAAACAAAATATAAGGCAGATGGTTCAATCGACAAACACAAAGCACGACTTGTTGCAAAGGGTTATGCTCAGCAAGAAGGAATTGACTATGACGAGACCTTTGCACCCACTACGAAGATCAAAACCATCAGAGTTGTATGTGCACTGGCACAAAATGGATGGAAACTTCAGCAGATGGATGTCAAGAGTGCTTTTCTAAACGGTGATCTACAAGAAGAAGTGTACATGGCCCAACCTGAAGGGTTTGTAGACAAGCATCAACCACACAAGGTATGTCGTCTGATAAAGTCTCTTTATGGACTCAAACAAGCACCTAGGGCATGGTATATAAAAATTGATGATCACCTATTGCAGCATGGATTCACTCGTAGCCCCTCAAATACAAATTTGTATATCAAGAAGGTAGGAACAGAGATTTTCATTCTGGTTTTGTACGTAGATGATCTTGTGATCACAGGAAGTTCTAACAATCTTGTAGATGATGTAAAGAATGATCTGAAGAAATCCTTCGACATGACTGATTTGGGGCTACTTCACTATTGTCTTGGCTTAGAGATATGGCAGAAGAAGAATCATATCTTCGTCTCCCAGATGAAATATGCCAAGACACTCCTAGAAAAGTATGGGATGTCAGATTGTAAACCAATGTCCACACCTATGGAAAAAGGTTTGCAACTATCTAGATTCCAGGATTCACCACAGGTAGATGGCACTCACTACAGGAAGCTTGTGGGGAGTCTCATTTACTTGACTTATACCAGACCAGATCTTTGCTTTGCTGTGAGCTATCTCGCCAGATTTATGCAGGAGCCGAAGAAATGTCATTGGATAGCAGCAAAGCATGTGTTGAGATATGTCTAAGGTACAGTTGACTTTGGTCTGGAGTATCAGAAGAACACTCAGTTCTTCTTACAGGGATATATAGACTCGACTATGCAGGATCCGTTGATGACAGGAAATCCACTTTAGGATATGTTTTTCATCTCGGATCTAGACCTATCTCGTGGATTAGCAAGAAGCAAACTGTTGTTTCTCTCTCATCCACTGAGGCTAAATACCACGCTACACGAGGAGTTGTGTGCGAAGCAATTTGGTTACGTCACATTCTTACAGATATAGGGATTCCTGAAGAGAAACCTCCCATCATTCACTGCGACAATCAAGGTGTGTTGAAGCTTGTGAAGAATCCTGTTTTCCATGAACGAACAAAGCATATTGAGGTCGAATGTCACTACATTCGTGAACAGGTCTTGAACCACCAAATTCAGCTCCAGTACTGCCCTACTGATTTTCAGGTTGCAGATATTCTCACCAAGCCTCTCGGCAAGGTGAAGTTTGATTTGTTTAGGGGGTACATTTGTAAGAGCAATGTATTAAGGGGGGGAATGTTAGATTAATTAATACATTGTTAATTAATTAGTTGTTAGTGAATGTTAGTGAACAGTTATATAAATGTCCCTCTCGTTGCTCTCGCTACGGCTTATATAAAGGCGTGTTCGCTGTATCATTTCACATAGCAATATTCAAATCATTATTTGGAGCGCCTTCAAGGATAACAGACATCCAATTATGAAAACTAAAAATTCCATGAAGGCATAAATACACACAATGTATTAGCCTAATATCTATGCCAACATTCCCCCTTAATACATTGTTTATAAATATCATATTTCTAGATCGTGGAATCCCCTTATTCCAAACACAATAAAATTTTTGTTTCACTCTCTGTTTAACCACCTCACCTTTTAGGTGGCATGCCATATTTTTGGCTTCTTGGTCTTGGTGACACCTTGGTTTTCCTGGAGGATTACCACAAACCTCGGAAGTGACATGAGCACATCTATCCTTGATAAAATTTGGTGGTTTCCAGCTTTCCCGGATTACCATGAACCCCTATGGTTTTCTGACTATAGGTTCACCACGAACCTGGAGGTGACATGATGTCTAAACTAATCACTTTGGTGGTTTCTCAGATTTCCAAAAACCATTGACAAAAGAACCAAATGCTACTTTAGTACCTTTTCAACTCACAATATCCTTCATTCAAGATTTACCAAACTGAAAAATTATCTACATTTTATTGAAGAAAACACCACAAAAATCATCACAAACAACAAAATATGAACATAAATGAAAAATAAATTGTCACCAAATAAATGGGGTGACACCTCATAGGTGACTAATGAGAGGACACCAATTTAACTCCATCCTTCATGTATCCTCCAACCTCCAAAGTATATTTATATCAACAAACATCCATGTAGCAAAGGTGGACGATTTGGTTCACCAACAATGTATCCTGCCACAAAACTAACACCCATGTGAAAAGGTTTGCTCCATTGATCCTTTGTTTTGGGGATTGCATTCTTGTAAAGAAACTCTACCACCATTTCAAAGGACACAAATTTCATCGATTTGTATGGTATTTTATGTCCCCTGAAGTCAACCAATACCCTTTTATAGATAAAGTACTCCTTCCGATACAAAAACTTTGACATACCATATGACAATCCTTGAGAAAATATAGGTTGGGTATGTACTCTAACTTTTACAAGGTTGTAAATTTACAAATTGTAAAAGGACAAATTAGAATCACTACTAGAACAAGGATGATTTATCCACATTGTTATTCACAAAAAAATCATTTTGTAGAAAATTTGTGAATTTTCAACATTAAACGAATAACTTCTATAAATAAAATGTAGATTTTTCACAATTTCATAAAATTCATATTTTAATTTTTTAAATATCCACATTATTGAAATTTCATTATGGAAAAATCACATTTTTAATTTTTGAAAAATATTTCCACTACTCCATAAAATTCAAATTTAAAATTGGGAAATATCCACATCACTACTACAAGTAGAACACTTTATCCACAAAAAGAATTTGTTATGGTGAAATCACGACACCCCTGATTGCTCGTAAGTGAATGGTTGAGGCAACAAGGTGAAATTTCATTATGGAAAAATCACATTTTCTAATTTTTTGAAAAATATTTCCACTACTCCATAAAATTCAAATTTAAAATTGGGAAATATCCACATCACTACTACAAGTAGAATACTTTATCCACAAAAATAACTTGTTATGGTGAAATCACGACACCCCTAATTGCTCACAAGTGAATGGTTGAGGCAGTCAGTGTGATTCGTCAAACATGGATTTATCCCAAAGTGTGGGAATTTACAATCGGGATAACCCTTTGGAGAAGGTCGGCTTCCTATCCTATCCTAGTACCAACTACTCCAAAGTGCAGAGAGTTGTAGATCTAACCCTAATCTAATATATCTAAAGAGACAAAGATAGAGAAAATCCATGAAAATGAAAACCTACTCTAAGGGAAGGTGATGCACTAAGAAGGATGTTGAACAACCTACACAATAAACACAAAACAACTAGAATCTTGTAATGAAAACACAACAAGTAATAATAATTTCCATGTTATGAAAGACCATAAGTGTTACAACAAAACATAAAAGGGTGTTTGGAACATCCACAAATTTGTCTATATTGCTCCCAAAATTTATAAAATACACCACACTCAAGCTCAAAGGCACATATTTTGCATTACAGTGTCTAGTAGGGAGGTTTGGAATATCCATAGATCTCTTAAAGAGAAGAAACAAGGGAGGGGCATATACAAGGTGTCCAACCTTTTAAAATGAGCCCCTCTTTACAATATATAGGAAGAATGAGAGAAAGGGAGAGAAAAGGAATTCAAAAAAATTCTTCAACCACCCAAAAATGCATTAAAATCACCTACAACAATGATGGGTTCCATTGTAAAACCCATACCTCCATGTACCTTACCTTTTTGGGAAGAAAGGAAGCCCATACCTTCATCATTTTTGTAGGTGAGAAATATGGAAACATTTCTCTAAAAATTTGAACTGTATTTCTTCATTTTAAAATACTTGACCTTACAAAAATTCCTAAAGGACACTAAGAGCTTTTAAAAATCCTATTTTGTGCAAATCTGAGCTACTGAGTCAAAATTTATGGCCATCTAAAGATGAGGGTTCCATTCTACAATAAATGTGAGTGGTTGATCTACTTGATTTCGTGAAACCTCCAAAATGTTGAAACCACGAAGTCTAACATTCGGACTTTGGATTTCGGGCTTCAAGTTATGATTTACGTGCACTGGGGCTTTAATGTTCCAAAATTATGAAACCCCGAAGTCTAAAATTTAGACTTGGGTTTCAAACTTTGTGTTTTTGGGTTTCAGGAGTTTGGGTTTTAGGAGTTCAGGAGTTTGGGATTTCATGGGTTTCGGTAACTTTTCATCCGATCGGGTCCATGAAACCTCTGAATCTCTTAAATCCCAAACTCTTGAATTTCGGAGTTCGGGTTTTAGAATTTCTCCTACCCTTTCGCACTTCTTCTTTCTGAGTCCTTGAATTTATCTTTAGCATACCTCTGATTGGCCCAACCTTTGAAGTCTGAATTTCAAACTTCGGAGTTCCGTCATTTTCAAAATCCTCTGCAATGTGCTCACCTATTTCATCGACTTGCTCGGCTCGAGCCCAAAATGTGAGCTCCCATTTACGAACCGATCCTCCTATTTTCAAAAAACCCTTGATCATGATAAATAATCTAGATCCACCTCTTAAGGCTTGGTTTGGGCTGATGTCCACTCCTTTCTTGTTGTTTGTTTCGCCCGAGGGGGAATGGATAACAAAACTTATTGTGAAATATTTGTTGAAAATCCACAATAGTTTTTTCAATTTGTTAAATTACATTGTGGTTGTTATACAATATAATATGATTATAATAAAAAATATTTAAATTATCAACATTACACCTAGACTTTTAAATAAATGTATGATGTACTTTGAACCTACGTATTCATAGTTTCCATCCAAAACAAATGGTCATTCGAATGATGAATCATAGGTGTTGATTTAAAACACATCCAATAGTTTCAATCTAGAATCTATTTTTCATCTCATAAAATGTGAAAATATCAAAATTTTAATACCTAAGAATTATTTTTGTTAATTTATAAAGTCATATTAATTCATATTAAAAATATATACACAATAAGATATAATATATTTTTTAAATTTACAATATTTTTATTTCAATTTAACAATAATTGAAATTCATGTAAATAAATTCATAGTACTTATAATATTTACTAAGCTACTTCAATAATTAACACTGCAATAAACAAACATAAATAAAATAAAATATAGCAACAATAATAATTATAATAATACAAAAATTTTGTAGAATTAATTTAGAAAATAACCTATCAATAGTGGAACTTTCACGTTAAGAAACATTCTTATTTATTTGGGTAAGAATAATTATCTTAATGATCTCAAAATTTATCGGCAGTTCTTTATCAAAAAAATCCTGAATAGAAAGGAGATCACATAATATCATTGAATACCTTAAATCACGCCTACAATTAAGCCCCGAATTTTGCCTTCATAATTGATTGGGACATTTCTAACAGAGATATTTATTGAAAGGATCCTAGGGTCGAAGCTATGTTGCGTTTACCTTAGGAAATAGGATTGAAATTTCAAAAGCTTTAGAAGATGCGAGTGAAATAATAGTGAATACAAAGTTACTCCAAGACATCTTTGTGGCATTTTCTTGTTGCTACGTGAAGGGATGTTTTCCCAAACAAATTAGCGTCTTTGAATATAATTTTCTGAGCTTCTTTCTTCAATTCTTGACAGAAAATCCCCATCATTTCTACATTACCAATAAACTATCTTATGTAAGGGTGTCTTTCCTTGTCATCATATGAAAAAATTATTCTCTTCATTTTAAGTAACTCTAACAAAGTACAAACTACGCTCAACATTATTAGAGTTCATTGTAAAGTGCATAAGATTTACCGTGTTTAGATCCTTATCACCCACTTTCATCTCACAATATTTGATAAAGAATTTTCAGAGGCCGATATGGCTAGTGCCCATAGAGAGCTGCAATATAAAAAACATGATTGTGGAAATGGAGTGTTATAATGAAGTGTAACGCTGATATTTTTTCACACAAAACCCAAGATAAAACCTAATAATTAGTTAGAAAAATTTACGGAATAATATTTTTTTGTTTAAACGAGGTGCGACGGATAACCTCCACCTAGATTTAATTATTTCATGATTAATAAATCCTTCAATTTAATTAACAATTAATTATTATTTTTTGAATTTATTCATTTCGCGTTAAATCCCCTCCTAGGGTTTCCCATTACTTCTCATTAATTAACTCTTATAAGTCATAAGTTAAGATACCCTTGTTACAAAATTTATTTAATTTAGTATTATATTTCTAATGTCATTTATTGATTTAATATCCTATGGCTAAGGTCAAACTTACCCTAACCCTATAATTTAGTTAAAATATATTTTAGTCCCTATTATAAACAATGTTTAGTTGTCCTTGTATAAATTTAATTTAATTAATTTCAAAAGTTAAGGCCTTTATAAAAGTCACTAAACTAAAACAATAAAGGTCACATTTTAATCCTACATCCTAACACCCCTTTAGTGGCCCCATTCACAAGTTACACATACATTTAATTTAAAAACATATTCCCACCAAAATATCCTCACCTAAATTTTGTAGGATTGATTCTCAACCATTAGATGGATTCATTTAGAGCCCTTGGATCTTAGGTATTCAATCTAACCCTAATCATCCTTATGAAGTGCTCTTATTCCTTTCTTTTTCCTTATTTTCTCATTTTCTTTTTGCAGGTTTGGGAGAAGAAGAAGAAGGGAGGCCATGGAAAGTTTTTCCAAGCTTATGGATGGATATTCACATTTTTTTCTTTATTCCATTTATAACCCTCTCTAAGATTTGTTCATCTTGTTATTTGTTATTATGTATTTTATTTGCATTTTCCCTATTTGGGTATGGGCATTTTTCCCCATTTGTAGATGTAGTTTAAATTTGATATATACACAAGCTATATGGGTATACATATATATACATATACATATACATATACATATACATATACATATATATATATATATATATATAGCATATATGTATCTTGTTTTGAAAAATAAATTTATTCAACCCAAAATTCCAGAATATATATTGTTATATCTATATCTATATATATAATTATATTCATATTAACTAATGCGTTGGCTACGTATAACAAAAACACGTTGTTTAGTATAAAGGTCATGGCTTTAATAAAAAAATAGGTCGCATTGAATTTGTATGGTGGCGCAGCTTTTAAAAATAGGGTTGGTTATATTAGTTAGGGGGAGGTCACCACCCCACCCCCATCCCATATTATTTATTATAAACATTACTATATATATATATATATATATATATATATATATATATATATATATATATATACTAATATCCCTATTATATAATGTAATTATTTCTATTTAATTTTTTTGTAAATATATATAAAATTATAATAAGTTTAATATATAGAAATTTATAAAATAAATTTATATAATTATTAAACCTATATATATATATATATATATATATATATATATATATATATATATATATATATATATTTTTTTTTTTATAAATTATCAATTTGAGTTATATGACAAGGAAAATATGAAATTTCAATCAAGGAAAAATAAAATTCTCTACCTATCCATATGTGAGTAAAATTGAGAAAACTAATAAAATTTCTTATTCAAAAAAAACAACAAATTCTTTCTATACCTTAGTATGAGATTGATTTTAATTTCCCACATTTCAATATGTCTACTTTTACTATCAAAATGAAAATGTATCTTTCCTTTTCAAACAAGAATGACATCTATTTCAATAAGTAAAACTAAGTATCACTTGCAAACTTTCTTCCAATTCCAACTCAACCATTTCACTAAAGTAAAACACAGTTGAAAGTATGAATTTATTTTTAGTTTTGAGAGAAAATATTTTCCATTTGAATATAAATTTCAAGTTCTTCTTTCCAACCATTACAATGTTACAACTATAACTATAAAATACAACCTTTTCTAAATAACTTGGTTCATTCTTATAATATAATAGTCCCTCTTTTCAAAAAATGTAAAAGAATAAATTTCAAGCTCTCCACTTTCATTTTACAACAAAGGCTAACATTAAAAATTTTATAAATAGAATATCCAAGAACTTCTCTTTTAAAATGCAAGTTTACAAGCCTTCCACTTTAAGTGGAAACAACATGACAACAATTTTACAAAGGTAGGATCTTTCTTCATTTTCTTCAAAGTGCAACTATGACCAAATATTCACTTGAGCTCCACCATCTTCTCTAAAATATAAACACAACAAAAAATAGGGAGTAGGAAACACTCTCCACCCAACCAATAATCTAATGAGGAAGAAAAGTCTTCTTCCTCATTGGCCCCGAGTCCCAAAATGAAACAATAAGGGGTATAAGACAACCAAGGAAACTTTACATGGCTTCCACAATCAACATTCAAACAAACTTTCAACACAATAAACAAAATACCAAAATCACAACAAACATGCAAGTTTCCCAAGCACAAAGGTTCAATACTCAAGCAAGAAATAGAAAACAAACATGGGGATCTACATATGACTCCCAAGGGTTTGGGTGACCTCCTTAAAGCCTCCATGAAAATCAATCACATACCAAGACTCTTATGCCTCCCTCCAAAAAACAACTCTTATGTCTCCCTCAACTCTTATGCCTCCCTCAATAAAACATACAAGATAAGAACAAATTTCACTTATCTACAAGGTGGGACACCCCAACCCAAATCCTCCTAAGATACACAATAATACTCTTATGCCTCCCTCCAAAATATCCCCATTTCCATTTTCTCCTACACAACCTAAAGTTCATTCTATTTCCCAAAATCACAAACATACAACAATCATCCATTCACAAAAATTTCACAACAAAATAACAATAAGAATACATGGGTGAAGTCCCTACCTTTCCATTGCAAGAGTATCAAATCCACAAGAAAAATCTCCAAGCCTTTCCAAGTCCAAAGCAAGCACAAGCCAACTCCAAAGCTTCAACAAGCACTCCAAAAGAAAGCTCCTCCAAAAATGCAAGAGTCCAAATAAAACAAGTAACCCCCAAATCATCAAACAAACTTGAATAAATAGAAAAGAGAGGAGAGAGGTGATGTGGCTCCATGTAGGATGCCACATCATTCCTCCTCCACTCCACATCACATGGTCAAACCCCAAACCCCAAAGCTCAATAAATTGGTGGTTGAGGAATGACAACCCTCTTACACACACAAACTCAAACCCACACCTCTAAAGGAAAAATTAAAAAATATGTAAGAAAGTGCAATAAATAGCACCTTTTTGTCTTACAATCACATAATGGGGTCTATTTTTGACCCCTTAACCCATAGGGGTAGTTGGTAGGTGAAATTAAGAGGTGTGACAAGCTTAACTTGTCCCACAAGCCTCCAAAAATGGCCCTTAAGCCCAAATCCGAATTTTACATGAAAGGTTGAGTACACAACACTCAAAAGTAATAAAATCCTTTCAAATCCAACACAAATCAAGAACCATCTACCCACATTAAATGCCAACCTTTGGTCACATCCCAAATTACACTAATTAATCAAGTTTAATCACTTAAATGGAGCACTTTAACAACAATAATAAAGGTGACTCATAATACTAAAATAATACAAATACTCACAAAATAAATAAAACAAAAAGGAAACAACACATTTACCCAAGGTCACATTTGAGGCCACCCCCAATGGGGACCTCCTAAAATCTAACAACAACAATAACATACAATTACACAAGTTGCCAAGGTGACTTGTTTCCAATACCCAAATTCCTTCACTATTGGTCTCCTATCCTTTTTGTTTGTTGTGTTACAATTTCTTACAAAAATCAAAACAATACCTTTCTAGCCTCATGGCCATATTAATGACATCGAGACAATAAAACACACATATACATATCAATTCACATCATCAAATATCATAACTAAACCATCACTAAAATCAAGTAATTTCACCAATTGTTCACAATTTCAAATATTTTGATTCTATCATTTCATCAATTAGCAATAAGATCACAAAACCAACTAAATCATCTAAAAAATCTATATATCAAATCCAATGTGTCAGTATAGTAGTAACTCTAGATCATCAAATATTGATATGTCAATCCATGCATATAATCCATCATATAAGTCACATCATGTCAAAAGTCTAAAACATCCATATTGTCTATCAAATAGGCTAATCAAATATAGTAATGTCCATCTATCAATGTCTAAAGATCAAATATGATAACAATGTCTATGGATCTAATCCAAAGTAAGAAAAATCATAGTAATATCAATGTCAAAGAGGAGTGGGCACTACATCCCCTCCCTTAGACTCGACTTCCTCCTAGAAGTCATTGGACAAGTGTGGGAACTTGTGCTCTCAAAGGTGTGACATCCTCCCATGTAGTTTTTGTCTCATCGTATTGATCCCACTAGATGAAAACCTCATCAATATCTCTACCTCAAAACCTACTTAGGTCTTATGCTCTAAAATGTGCATGGATCTCCACTATCACCTACCCTTGATCTTGTACCTATAATGCGGTCCAATCTAATACATGAGAAGGATATGGAATGTACCTCCTAAGCATAGAAATATGAAATACATCATGGATGTGAGACAAGTTGGGTGGCAATGCTAGATGGTAGGCCAAAGGACTATACACTCCAAGATCTCAAAGGGACCCACAAATATAGGAGCTAGCTTAGATCCTTTTCATAATGGATAGGGCTCTTATGAGGCTGACACAAAGAAACACCTTCATGCCCACCTCAAACTATGATCTTCTCTCCGTTGATCTGCATACTTCTTCTATCTATCTTGAGCCTCCTACAATATCTATCTAATCATTATAACCTACTGCTCCATATCTTGTAATAAAGTTAGCCCAAGAGATACCCTGTCCTCTAACTTTCCCAACTCAATGGTGTCCTGCACTCCCTGCCATACAATTCCTAAAATGGAGCCATACCAATCAAAATCTAAAAATTGTTGTTGTAAGAAAACTCCACTAAGTAAAAATACTCCTCCCACCTTGACTGATGGTCCATGACATACATCCAAAACATGTCCTCTAAGATCTGATTCACCCTCTCTGTCTGTCCATATTTCTCAGGGGTGATAGGTTGTACTAAAGTTGATCTTCATCTTGAGAGCATATTGCATGGTAGTCCAAAAGTGAGAGGTGTACAAGGGATCACGGTCACAAATGATCTTCCATGGAATCCCATGTGTAGTCTAAAAATCTCATCTAGATATACTCGTGTCACTACACTAGTTGTATAGGTGGTCTTCACAGAGAAAAATGAGCCACTTTTGTCAATCTATCCACCACCATAATGGCATCATGGTGGTATCTCGACGTAGGTATCCCTATAATGAAATCCATGGAAATGGTGTCCCATTTCCACTCCGGTATGGCATGAGGATATAGAAGGCTAGTGGATGT
Source organism: Taxus wallichiana var. yunnanensis (assembly GCA_018340775.1). NCBI lineage: Eukaryota > Viridiplantae > Streptophyta > Pinopsida > Cupressales > Taxaceae > Taxus > Taxus wallichiana. The sequence continues at coordinate 973,971,314 of CM031237.1, read as the reverse complement.
TGATGCTCGACCTTCACCTTCTGGCACTCTAAAAATGAGACACAAAATGAGCTACGTCTCTCTACATCCCTCTCCAATGGTACAATTATCTCAAAGTGGCATGCATCTTCTTCACCCCTAGATGGGCTAAATAGGGTGCATGATGTGCCTCAACAAGGATATCCTACCTCAATCCTCCATCTCTGGGTACATAGATCCAACCTCTGTGCCAAGAAGACCATCTTCCTCTAATGAAAATCCATCAAACTTCCCCTCAAGGGTCTCTGAGACTCGATCTCTACTCTAACTGAAAGGTAGAAGCTATCATGTGGAAGTTGCTGCAAGATCTTGGTCCTCAAGTTTGTACCAAATGTCTATAGCCATAACCAAATGTCTCTGATGACTCAAGGCATCTCACAACCACATTCTCCTTCCCTTTCACATGCTCTATCTTCATGTCATACTCATAAATTAACTCCATCCAACACCATTGAAAAGAGTTGAGATTGGGATGTGTGAAGAGGTAACGAAGACTCAAGTGATCTATCCGAGAATGAACCTTCCTAAAAGGAAATGTCTCCATCAAACCAAAAGCATGCAAAAATTATACAAGATCTCAAGGTCATGAGTTGGATAATTTAGCTCATAATCCTTGATTTGTGAGACTCAAAGGCTACTACATGGCCCTCTTGCATCAATACACCTCCTAATCCTGCCAAAGAAGCATTTGTACATATGAAGAAATCTCCCTGTGGATCTAGAATTGTAAGAATGGGTGTTATCATAAGGAATTCCTTCAATGTCCTGAAACCTACTCACATCTATCTAACAAATGAAACTTCTTCCCTTTCGCTTTAAGGGAAGTGATGGGATGCACAATACGAGAGAAATCCTGAACAAACCTCTTGTAATAACCTGTTAATCCCATGAAACTATGCACCTTGTTCACACTAGTAGGTGTTGGCCAATCCATAATAGATCTAATCTTGGAAGGATCAACTATGATACCTTCCCCAAAAATAATGTGGCCCAAATACTTGAACCTCTATTGGAAAAATGCACACTTCTCCAAGTTCCCATATAGTTTTGTTTATCAAGACACTCTAGAACCTAGTGAAGGTGTGCTCCTCGTGTTCCTCACGCATACGTGAGTAGATCAAAATATCATCAAGGAACATGAGTACAAAGTGGTCTAGAAAATTCCTAAACACCCCATTCATCAAACTCATGAACACTTGTAGGGGAATTCATCAAACCAAATGGCACAACTGTGAACTCATAGTGCCATATCTCATACATAAGGTTTTCTTGTGGATATCTACCTCTGTAATCCTCTGATGGTAACTTGAACTTAAGATCTATCTTGGAAAACATTATGGCCCCCTTCATCTTGATCAAATAAATCATCGATGTGAGGAAGGGGTAATGATTCTTGATCATTACTTTGTTAGCTGTATTTAGTCCACACACAACTACAAGGATCCATCCTTCTTCAAAAAAAATCATTGATACACCCCAAGGAGATACACTAGGATGGATTAGGCCTTTCTCAAGAAGTACCCTCTAACTATAGCTTGAGCTCACATAACTCAAGAGGTGGTCATCCTATATGGAGCGCATGAGATAGGCTCCACTCCCGGAACCAAATCAATATGAAATTCTATCTCACGTGGGGGAGGTAACCCTGTAACTCACCTAGAAAATTATCAAAACTCCCCAAAATATGATGATCATCAAGTGAAGGTCCACTAGCCTCATCCTCTAACCTATCACTAACTATAATAACATACAACTGACACCCACACCGTGCACACTGCTTAAGCTATGCATAGCATAAATAGTGTGAATAGAGATGGGTCTCCTAACTCCAACTATCACCGACTCAACTCCCAAATCATCTACACAAGATATAACCTTGTTGTAAACAATCAAATCTAGCTCTATGTGCAGATAACCAATCCATGCCCAAGATAACTCCATAAGAACCCAAAGGAAGGATACGAAGATCCAAGGTAGTGGTGAAGGGTCCTAGGTCCACTACACACTCCTTGACTAAGGAGTCTATTGAGAGCTTGGATCCAAAAGCCATCTCAACATCCCAACTAAGGCCCTTCCTAACTGCCACCAGCCTACATTACTCTACTAAATGATGGTGCAATAAAATAATCAAAATAGCTAGAATCAAACAATATAGAGGTAGGGATACCACCAATGCTACACTGTAGTCTCTATCACTGTGCCCTGATGCTCTACCTAGAGGTTCTCAATTATTGCATAAATATGATAGCTACGTCCCATGTCACCAACTATAGGCTTTGATATAGGTGACTTACCCTTGTTATTAGGGTTATGTGGGCACTCTCTCCAATGGTGTCCAAGTACACCACATCCATAAAACTACCTGTCCCCTCCAATGAGATGTAGCTCCAGCAGGTACTCTAGTGGTCTGTGTCATGGATCTTGATGATCCTGCATTATGGATTGTTGTGGTCACTACTAATGATATCCTATTGACTGAGCTCTAGGTGCTCCCTGTGTCCTGATGGGTCCTCTAGGAGGAGGCCCCATACTATCGTCCCTCTCTGAGTATCAAATCTCTGGAGGTCTAAATGGTGGACGATTTTTTTGTTCTGCTCTTACTTGGAGGTGGTTGTTATGGTGGCACTAAAAGAAGACTGTGTAGAACCATATTTGCCATAAGGAGGAGGAGCTAACCCCTCGACCTACCTACTATCCCATATATTAATATGACTCCTCACTCTATCTCTAGCCTGTTGTGTCTTCCCCTAGTCTCCTCTGTAATGTAGGCCTTCTCAATGGCCTCAGCTAAGGTCTATGGACAATGAATGTGTACTGCACCTCCCAAATCCAAGTTCAAGCCCCTGATGAACCTATGAATCCTAACCTTCTCATCTTGCATGTAGTTGACATACTAAAGAAATTCTAGAAACTAACTCTCATACTCTGCCACTATCATGGATGCCTTCATGCGTAGGTCATGAAAATCATCTATCCTCTCTACTGATAAACCTCCTGGATATGTATCTCTCCGAACCACTCCTAAATAGCTCCCAAATAATTGTCTTTGAGTCTACATGGAGCTTCTTCTCCTTATCCTCCACCAAACACCTGCTCCATCCTCAGAAGATGAATCACAACATGAGCCTTCGTGTTGCTAGTACATGGGAAAATCTTGAAGCATCCCGCTCAAGCTCACTAACAAGCCTCTCTTGAAAACCTCTTGTATCACTAGCATAATGAGACAGGTGTACATTTAGGATCTCCCTGATATGATCTATAACTAATGATTTTGACCCCTAGGTCTCTCTACATACTCATCCCTCTTCCTAGGGCTCCTAGATCTATCTTTTCTTATAACCCTATCTCCATGCCCCTCTAAGGTGAATCTACTCTAGTTGACTCCACGTGGGAGTTTCTTTCCCTATGCTCATCGTTGTGTCTCGAAGGGTGTTGAGCCTCATGTGATGGCTCCTATCATGTTGGCTAGGTCATGCCCCTACTGCTCCACTTGTATAATTGCATTGACATCCTAATGTCTATGTATTGTGTAAAGTATAGTGGAAACTTCATGTTCTCTGTGGTGGTATATCTAACTCCATGTGAAAAATCCACACTAGTTTCACACTCTCCACAAAAAGATGGGAGTTAGTTTATCATCATCTAGGTTTTGTTTAATTTTTCTAGGTTTTCATGTTTTAAAATATCATGCAATGTTGTGTGATCTAGTTGTAGGTTGTACTAGGTTAACTTTTTTGTTTTCAAGTGTGCCCAAGGGTCCAAGTTGAACCCATGGCTCTGATACCAAGTGTAACACCCACATTTTTCCCACAAAACCCAAGATAAAACCCAATAATTAGTTAGGAAAATTTATGGAATAATTTTTTTTTGTTTAAATGGGTTGCAATGGGATAACCTCCAACTAGATTTAATTATTTCATGATTAATAAATCCTTCAATTTAATTAACAATTAATTATTATTATTTTAATTCAATCATTTTGGGCTTAAATCCCCTCCTAGGGTTCCCATTAATTCTCATTAATTAACTCTTATAAGCCATTAGTTAAGATACCCTTATTACAAAATTTATTTAATTTAGTATTATATTTCTAATGTCATTTATTGATTTAATATCCTATGGCTAAGGTCAAACTTACCCTAACCTTATAATTTAGTTCAAATATATTTTAATCCCTATTATAAACATTGTCTAGTTATCATTGTATAAATTTAATTTAATTAATTTCAAAATTCAAGGCCTTTATAAAAGTCACTAAACTAAAACAATAAAGGTCACATTTTAATCCTACATCCTAACACCCCTTTAGTGGCCCCATTCACAAGTTACACATACATTTTATTTAAAAACATATTCCCACCAAAATATCCTCACCTAACTTTTGTAGGGTTGAATCTCAACCATTAGATGGATTCATTTAGAGCCTTAGATCTTAGGTATTCAATCTAACCCTAATCATCCTTATGAAAATATCTCTTATTCATTTCTTTTGCCTTATTTTCTCATTTTCATTTTACAGGTTTGGGAGAAGAAGGAGAGGGAGGCCATGGAAGGATTTGTCCAAGCTTATGGATGGATATTCATTTTTTTGTTTCTTATTCCATTTGTAACCCTCTCCTAGGGTTTGTTCATCTTGTTATTTGCTATTGTGTATTTTATTTGTATTTTCCCTATTTA